>CABHPP010115182.1:3876-20426 GCA_902168425.1 Peromyscus attwateri | reverse complement strand
CCTCCCGCTGTGAGGGGCTGACCTGTGACCCCAGGCACTACCTCCTTACAGATGGCCACCCTCCCACTGTGGGGGGCTGACCTGTGACCCCGGGCACTACCTCCTTGCAGATGGCAGTCCTTCCGCTGCACTTGGGCTGCTGGTAGGTCTTGGGAAGTGCCCTGTAGCTGGATCCAATTCGTTTACAAGATGCATAGTCAATTTCTCTGCTTATGCCATCTCCAGACCGGTCACTCATAGGTGGTGCAAAGGATAGCTCTTTCACTCCCAAGAAGGACTTGAACTGTGCGAAGAGTTCTGGAAATTTTCTTCAAAGACAGACAGAAACTGTAAGTGGGCACTGGGCCTCTTGAAAATAATCTAGAGTTGTGAAAATGGCCTTGTGCATGTGGAACTTCAAAGATGATCTGAATCAGAATTCAATGTTAGGGAAGGGAGGAGGGTTCTCCCCACCTATCACCAGCCACACCACCTCACAACTGCACACCTCGCCAGCTGCACTAGGCTACAGAGCACACTGGGAATAACCGCTGTGGCCCACTGCCTTCGCTTTCTGTCCTCTAACTTCAAAAACAAAGAGGGGGTATGAAGAGACAACTCAGCAGTTAAGAGCTGACCACTCTTCCAGAGGATACAGGTTCAATTCCCGCACCCACATGGTAGCTCACAACCATCTGTAACTCTATTTCCAGGGGATCTGATACCTTTACACAAACATGCATACAGGCAAAAGACCAATGCACATAAAATAAAAAATAATTAATTAATTAATTTTTTTAAAAAAAGAAAAAAACAAAGTGGGGTGTAGTGACATGTCTTTAATCCCAGCACTTGGGAGGCAGAGAGAGATAGATCTCAGTACGTTTTAGGCCAGCCTGGTCTACATGGTGAGTTCCAGCACAGCCAGAGCTATGAAAGAGACCCTGTCTCAAAGAAAAAAACAAACAAACAAACAAAAAACCTACAAACAAACAAACAAAAAAACAGAAGGAAGAAACAAAAAACCACTCAAGAGTTCCAAGAGCCCTGTGACCAGTCAGTCAGCTGTAGAGGTCACAGCCAACTTGTGCCGAAGCTACAGTCCGGAATGGACAGACTAGAAATGAACTCACTTAGGCTATTCACACAGACAGATGCCAGCCTTGCCCCCAAGCCCTGACATGGGTCCTTCTGGCTGCTGGCTGTCCAGGCCTGGGAGACACTCCTGCCCGTACAGGCCCTCACCAAGTTCCCCGTCCTACGCTGGCGTCCTGGCGTAGGCTGGGCTTGTCTCCCTTGCACTGCTTTCTAGGTGACTCTACTGGCTGGTCCAGTCTAAGCAGGCTGAAACCAGACTCCAAAGGCAGGAGCCTAGGGCCAGTAATGGCCCTTGATCCAGGCCAGGTACTGCAGCCAATTAGCCCATGGACTGCTTCTAAATAAAACTTTATTGGCACATAGTTCTGCCCCACTTACTTACTTCTGTCCATGGCTGATCTACAGGGCAGAACAGAGAGCAGCTGTGTCCACTGTGGCTGTCTTCCTGGGTGAAGACTCCCTCCCTCATGAGGGACCCCTCCCCAGAAGGACCCCGTGGATTCATTCTCAGAAGTCAGGACAGAAATGGAATACATGTTAAATGGGACAATTTTACAGCAACTGACATCCAGGGCTACCTATATTTCTGTTAATTTTTTTAAAAATGTAATACCTTTAAATTTGTATTTCGTGTATTTATTTTACTGGTGTAGGGAGGGCACATGTGATGTGGAGGTCAGCAGACTCACCACTTGCAGGAAGGCAACTTGGGGAATATGTGCAACACAATACACATACATGTAAAAACTTGGGAAATACAAAAAAAGAGAAAATATCATTAAATATGAACCCACAGCTCAGCACACTACAGATTCAGGCTGTACCAGGATGGCACACCTGAGAAGGGCCACCAGGAAGCTGCCTTTGACGCCACTGCCCAGAATCCTGCAAGAAGAGGGACTGTACATCACCAGTCCCCAAATATCGACATCTACAACTTGTAAATCACAGGTAAAATGTCTACCCAATGGCAATAGCTCTCATATCGTCATAAAGTCAAGAGTCATAATCTGAGACAAAGACACTGTCCATACACAGTGTACAAGGTCACGGGCCCTGCTTTCTCCAGGTCACGTTCTTACAGATGAGAGCCTGTCAACAGTGACTGGGGAACAGCTTTCATCAGTGGAGAAAACCACACAGGCGGGCGAGATGGCTGCCGACCTGAGTTCACTTCCTGAGACCCCATGGTGTGAGAGAACCCACCCAAGAACTTGCCTCTGCCCTCCACCTGTGCACACATAGGAAATAAGCCAACACGTAAAAGAAAGGCAGCGCACAAACACACTTCCGGGCTCACTTCCCTGGGCCTGTGTGTAGGATAGGAGGGAGCTGGGAGCCACTCACCCCAGGAATGGGCTGACAAGCTGCAGCAGCTCTGAGCCGGAAACTAGCTCCTGATTGAAGAGCGCAATGCAGCGTAGAAAGTTCTCGTACACCTCCTGGCTCTTCAGCACCCTGCGTACCTGTGGGAATATGGAGACTACCGCAAAAACGGTACGCATTGGGCATTGCAAAAGCCATTTATGTGCGCGCGTGTGGAGCCGGCATGTGTATGGCCCTGAACCATGGGGTGGGCCGGCGCGCCTACGCTTTCCTCTCCCATGCACCCCAGCAGCCCTGCTTCCAGACCCGTCAGGAAGCAGCTGTGCCTGGAGGGACCAGGCCTGGCTCACCTTGTCAAAAAAGGAGAACTCCTGCAGCGTGCCGTACTTCCCCACGGCAGCAATGGACAGGTCTTTGGTGCCTCGGAGCTTCATCTTCTTCTGCAGAGAGAAACCCTCGGCTTAATGGTGTGTCCCCACCACAGGTACTGTGGGGTACACGGAACCCAGGGAAGCTCCAAATGCAGTTGGCAGGGCCCTGTCCCCAGGACCCCGGGTGAGGTCTGGCCACCTAGCATCATGGTGCTGTTCCCTCCTTGGCTCTGTGTGCCTGGGCGGGGGCGGGGGCGGGAGCGGGGAGGGCGGGCGACTCAGGACCCAAGGAAAAGCAAGCCTACAGCAGCACCCTGTCAGATCTGGGGGTCTCAAATCCTGCTATGGCTCATTTTCTGCCATCTTGGGGATTAAACCTGGCATCGAGCACACTTGGAAGGCTGTGGAAAACAAGATCTGGGCCACGGGCATGTGCAGTAATGGTCCAAGCCCCAAAAGAAACAGGGAAGGCACGGGGCCTGCACGTGATTGACAGCCAACAGAGAACGGAACCTAGGGTCTCACGCATGTGCCGTAGGTACTAGGGAACTAGAACTCAAAGCCTCACGTGCTAGGCAGGTGCTTACAGGGTACATGGAACCATGGCGTGGCGTATGCTTTGCAGAAACGGGGAAATGGAACCTAAAGACCTAGTACAAGCTTGGAAGACAATGACTGGGAAAATAGCTTCGCGCATGCTCAAAAGACACGCGAGCGCTCCTAACGTCACGCATTCCAAGATGACGCTGGGAAATAGAACCTTCAGCCTCGAGCACGTTTGTAGATATGGACTGGGAAAATGTAAGCCAGGGCCTCACGCATGCTTAGTAGACACGGACTGGGAAAATGGAAGGCAGAGACTCACGCATGCTCAGATGACACTAACTGGGACAATGGAAGCCAAGCGGCACGCTCAACTGACTGGGGAATGGGAGGGCAAACACCGAGGAAGCAGATCCTGCGATCTGTGCCATGTGTACTGGGGAGACTCGGGGCCAGAGGCCTGCTCAGAAAACGTTTGTGCTGTATCCTGGGGCTTCACCTCAACGACCCGAGAAAGCACTGTGCCGGCTAGCTCACCCCAGCAGCACTTAACCGGGACTCGGGGACACAGACACTGTAGTTACTGTCTGTCCTGTGGGCCAGAGGGTGACTAGAAGGCAGGTAGGGGACACCACCAGGGGTATCCTGAGGAGGCCAGGTCTAAGGCTGTGTGCAGATACTTGTCTCTAAACTGGACTTCGGGGCAGGGGTGATAATTTTGCAAGTAATGAAATATGCCTGTCACACATTTGACAACCCGAGGATCCCAAACAAGCCCTGAAGTTGTCTTCTGATCTGAGACACGCCACAGTCTTCCCCCCGCCCCCCACCCCCCACGATGAACAAACCAGACTTGGACCTGCATTTGAGCCAGACCCATGGCATGAAGCACCCTGCTGTATAGCCACTTCCCAGAGTCGGGTAACGATGATAAGATGGACATGGTAAGACCCAAGGGCAGCCTGGAGGAGTCTCCCCCTGGCCAGGCCTTAACAGTTTGGGTGTCAAGATACCAGGAATAGGAATGAACTGTGACTTGGGGTTGACACTGCTGCACATAACTAAATAAACAGAAATGCCAAAAAACTTTATTACTATAGAAGTCAACTAGTAAACACGCAGAGGGACAGAACTAGAGATCCACCATCACGGGGTGATGAGCGGGCCAGGAACTGCTGTCAGCCACCTTCACTCCTCAGTGGTGCAGTAACCAAACCACACCACTGCACATTTCAATTGCAGCCCCACCTACGGAAGAGTCATGACAGTGAAAAGGAGAATGAACAGCGCGCCACACCTTCCTTCCAACTCCCCCTTCCTCCTTACAACAACCTCAGGTCAGGAGAGGTGAATGGGCGCCAGGCCAGTAGATGTCCTTTTCTAGAAGACTACAGTCTCTGGCCTCCAGATCCCCTGCTGCTTTGAGTCTCCATACCACTCCCGCCATGTGCAGCAAGAACCCACACACGGACAGTAGTTACCTTAGCTGGAGCAGACACAGGGCGCAGGAGTGAGGGTCGAGAGCGCTTCTTACTGTGTTCCAGATTCTTCTCCTCGTTCTTCTGGACACTGTTCATCTCACATGGCCCACTGCCTGTGAACTAAGGACACAAACAGAGGAGGTGGTCAGACTGGAGAAAGGCAGATGGCCCATCTATGTATCTGTGCACATGCAGACAATTCTGGTTTGGCCTGTAGCCCTGGTAGGCATTGTCTGCCACAGGCCAGAGCCTCTGCAGTTCTATTTTCTGAGGCAGGCAGGGACCAAATACACAGATGACTGGGTGAACGTTGGTACACAGCCGCAAGAAGGCTCCCTGTTGCCTCTCGAGTAAGGAGTCAGAGGTCCAGGAGCAAGACAACTGAGTATGTCCAGGTAGAGGGCCCTATTGCACACCTGACCACGGTGTCTACAGAAAACACAAAGCATTCTAGATAGGGGGTAGGCAGCAGCACACAGCCCCATCAGCGAGAGGAAGTAGCTGATGTCATCCAGGTCACTAGCGGGGGCTTAGAGCCAGGTTTTGAACTGTCATGAATGACAGCACATGTTCAGGGAGTGCCCCTTACTCTGTGGTGTATTGCAGGGAAGGGTGGTTGGAGCAAGTTTCAACCAATGGACAAGACAGGGATGCTACTCCTCCTGGAAGCTAGGAGAGGCCGACCCTCGAACACCCTGAATCACGGTCAGCACTGCTACTCCCAATTCCACAGCACCGTGGGACCTAGACATACAGACACCACAAAGGATGGGCTACTAGCCCAGACTGTGGGCAAAGTGAAGCCGTGGCGTACCCAGACAGAACCGATGGCAGGGAAGTGGTATGCCCGCTTTGCTCCATGCTGCTGCTGTAACAGGAATGCACAACACACAGAGCAGAGAAAAACGAAGGGGAGAACCAGCAGGAAGTCATGTGTTACTGTTTCATTCGGGAAAAGCCCTGGATTGTGCGAACACACAGCAAAGCTCTGAAGAGACAGTTTAAGGGATCATCTCTGGGAGAGAAATTCCTGTTTGAGGTGAGAAAGTTTTTACAATAAAGGACACAGGTAAGGCACACCCCTAAATCTAACAATCAGGCATTGTGGCACATGGCTGTCATCTTAGCCCTCAGGAGCGTGAGGCAGGAGAAGTACCAGTTAGAACCAGCGTGAGCTACATAGCCAGGCCCTGTCTCAAAATAAATAGCTCAGTCAGTCAAAGATTGAAAACTGTTCCAGGAACCCCAAGTAAAGAGGTATTCCCAGGGAATTCTTCATTGGAATCCTTACAGATCCAAACTCCCAATTTTGAAGAGGCAGGTGGGGGCAAAATGTGCAGAGTGGCATGGGCCCTGAAGGGGTGACCTGACGCTGCCAGCCTGGCTCCAGAGCACTCAGCACTGCTGGTACCACAGCCCACACACTCCTCACTCTAGCTGTTAATGCTCTTTGCCTAGACAGACACCAAGTCAGGGCCGGGGGTCTACTACTTACATAGGGCCTATGGCCAACAGCCACAGACATTCATCCTGTAAAAGAGGTTTTATTGGTTTGCAGCCATCCCATTCATTCTGTGAAGTTTTTAATGACAGCCAAACCTATTCACTCTGTAAAGAGCCCACTTTGTAAATAAAGTTTTATTGACATACAGCCACACCCACTCACTCTATTGTGGTCAGATGAGGCCACCTATTTTCAAGCTACCAGAGCAGGGCTGATTCTCTACACTGAGGCCAAGTGGCCAGTGTCAGGGATTGGACCCAACGGGTGCTCAGCAGTCAGAGTTAGCAAGGATGACACCACAGCTTATCCTTGGCTGAAAATGGAGACTGCGAGGTCTGTAACCTCATGATACGAATCCAACAGCTTATGAGATGGAGAGTCCCTCTGCCTCGATGCACAGGACAGCTCTCCTAGCTCATAGTTATGTTGCAGGCAGGAACACTGTGGCTCCTCAATTCCGGCAGTGACTGAGGAGGAAGAGCAGAGAACAGTGTTGGCCTCTCTTCTTGTTGTGACTGCTGGTTCCGGAGCGATTTCTTTTGTTTTTCAAGACAGGGTTTTTCTGTGTAGCCCTGGCTGTCAGAACTCACTCTGTAGACCAGGCTGGCCTTGAACTCAGAGATCCACCTACCTCTGCCTCCCAAGCAGGAACTGTTTTATTACATAATTGTTATTCTTGTTAAGTCCCAAAGAAACCCTGGATAAATGCTGAGGTGCCTGTTTAACACATAAGAGCAGATGCTGGCCATCAGCTCTCAACACAGCCAATACCTGTTAGAGTCCTGGCTCCTCTCAGCACTTCTCACCCTAAGTACCCCCTTGGCCTCTGGGTTTCCAGGTCCTCTCCCTCTCTCTCTCCACCCTCCACAGCCATGTTCAGTCTGGACCGTTCCAGATGCCTCTGACTATGCTCTCCCTCATGTCTACAATAAATTTCCTCCTCCACCATACTTGCAAGTGGTCATGTCCCCATTTTTTTTTCTCCATTTCATCTGTTGAGACACACATGCATGCATATGTGCAGCACAGACCAAGAGAGAACCAGGAGTGGAGCCAGTCAGGAGCCACGAGACTGCATGTCCAAAATGTCTTGAGTTGTAAAGCGATCAGAGCCCCTAGGAGGGAGAGGTTTAGGGTAGAGGGTAGGGTGAGAAGTGCAGAGGAGAGCCAGGACTCTGTAACTGGTAGTATTGGTCATGCTTAGAGAGACTGGTGGCCAGTGTCTGCTTCGATATGTTAAATAGGTACCTCAGCCATTTGTCCTGGGTTTGAGACCTAACAATTATCATTTTGTGTCTTACTATGTAAGCCCTTGGTGGCCTAGAACTCACAGATATCCACCTACCTGTGCCTTCAGAGTACAGGGATTAAGTAAACCATCAACCTGGCCCAGCAGACATGTTTGCTGTTTCTGGCTTTCCTGTGGGCTAGGATGGAACCAGGGCCTCAGGCCAATGGCTGGTTAAACTGGCTACTAAGCCCGTCTCACCACCAGCCCAGGGGGTCAGAGCTACACAGACAGCCTGCAAGACCTCAGGGCACCAGGTCCACCATTGCGGAAAGCAAGGGAGCTAGGAAGTAAGACTTACAGGGGCTATGAGACCCTCAACTCAGAACTCCCCTGGGCTTCAACTGACACCATCAATTCCATGCCATCAGGGGTAGCTCAGAGATGGGCAGTGGAGGATGACGTAGGCTCCCAATTCCAAGGGGTGTTGAGCCACAGCCACGCTGTTCAGATGTTGTACCCAGATCTAAGGACAAGACCCAAATACCAGTCCCAACTTGAGTAGCAGTTGACAGGAAATTCATCCTAATGTATAATCTGTGGCCATGCCATCAGGACCCTGGAGGTGATACCCCTCTCATGCATACTATTATGGTCCCCAGAGGCAGTCAGCATTCTCCTGATAGGAATGAGGTACCATGGTATCCAGATGAAGTGTTCCCCCAAAGGCTCATGTACTGACGGCTTTGTGTGCTATTCTGGGAGGTCCTGGCTAGAGGGAGGGTGAGGGCCATCAGGCCCACTGTCCACTGTGTCTGTGGGGCAGCCTCTACCACCAGTCCCCACCAGTCCCCACCAGTGCCCACCCTCCGCCCTAGTCTCTCCTCACAGCGGGCTCAGCACCCAGGGAGGGAGGACAGCAGCAGAGACCTAGGGAACCATGAGCCAAGACGAAGCCTTCTTCCCTTAGGTTCTGCACAGTGCCTGTCACAGTGACATTAGAACCAAAGTCATGATTTCAAAGGGGGACCCTCTCAAGAACTTCTAAACTTCAGAGAAACAGGCAGAGGAGGACTCAAGACAGCAGAGGTGAGCAAGGGGCCCAGCCTCCCTCCAGGCACATTCAAGAGCCTCTGTAGGTCCATGCGGCTCTGGGGACATGGAGTAGGGGAGTGCTGCTCACCCCATGTGGACATTCAGTGAGGCGATGGCAGGGACATGCCCCCACAGTTTGTTCCAGGAGCTGGCAATGCACTTAGGACCTGAAGTGAGCCAGCAGCTCATGGTCCCACCTGAGTGAACAGATGTCACAGCTCTGAGGAGGAAGCAAGGCCCGAGGGCAATGTACAGCATGGCTCTACCTGAGGCTGGAAGGCACAGTGGCTCCCACGGCTCGGCCATCATCTAGGCCCTGGAGGGCAACCAGATACCAGGTAGCAGTGATCTATCATCAAGACACAGCCCTAGGCTGATACTCTGTGTCCAAGACATGGTGACAAACCCGGTGGCCACTGGCCACAGGCCTGGGTAAGGGAAGCCCAAGAAAACCATGGCAACACCAGGATGCAAACACCTGACTAGACCAAAAGCCAGGCCAACGTCAACATGGCTCAGTGGGTAACTGCTTGGATCTGAGTGTGATCCCGAGACTTACTCCTCCAAGTTGTTCTTTGACTTCCACACCAGCTGTGGCATGCACACAAATATGTAATGTTTTTTTTTAAAAAACAAAAAAAGACCCAGGAGTAGTAAGTGGCCCATGACAGTGATTGCAGAACTCAGGAAGCCTAGGCAGGAGGGTCATGTGATGAAGACAAGTCTGTACTACACTAAGACCCAGTCTCAAAGAGAAAACAAACAAAGAAACCATACTCAACAATCAGGGGTCTCGAAAGCTGGAGCAGTTCTGACAAGGAAGAAGGAGGTGGAGGACGCAGGATTCCTGCTCTTGAACCCCCTTCAAAGGCTGGAGTGCCAATGCCAGGCTGGCCTGAGAATAAACGGACCAACAGATGGCAACCCAGTTGTCACAAGCACCCACATATATGGTGACATTGTCAACATAGCGCCAAGCATGGCAGCCCTTCTACAGCTGTGCTGGACAAGGAGATCTGAAACTGGACCCACCTCACGCCCCACATACAAAATGCAGCTCAAGTTTAAAACTGTAAGAAAATAGGGGGAACCTCATGATCTCAACTGTGCAACAGCTTCTAAAGCTTAATTCTAAGAATGATGTGGAAAAAAAATTAATCAAAAGACTATGTGCATCAAAAACATGACCAAGCAGAGAAAAGATGACAGGAGACAGAGGTGAGAATCTGGAGATCAAACATCTAGGAAGCTCATGGGTGCACAACAAGGACTCACTCAGCTGCGGCTACAGACAGATGGCTCAGCGGTTTCAGCACCAAGCATTGGCTGCTCTTACAGAGGACCTGGGTTCAGATCCCACCACCCACATGGCAGCTCACAACCACCCGTTACTCCAGTTCCAGGGGATCTGATGCCCTCTTCTGGCCTCCATGGGCACCTGCATCTGTGTGATGCACATAAACTCACACAGACAAAACATGCACATACATAAAGAGCAATGAATTAACACATCTTAACAGCCAGTATACAGACATGATACTGTGGGGGATGCAGTCACAGCCAAGACACATCCCACCTGACAGTTGTCCAACAGTTAAAAACAAAGTGGACATGGGGAAACAAAGCCACTGATGTGGAAAACACTTTCTAAGTTCTTCAGAAAGTTCAATGAAACTGCCATGTGATCTGGTAAGCCCATGGAGGCGCAGGGCTAGAGCTGCCATCACTCATCCAAACAATTACTTGTACAAGTCGGTTCATGGTGGCATCACTTCCAATAGCTTCAAGGCAAACCACCCCATGTCCACAACATGAGAGGATGGAATGGACAAGCCCACCCTCAGGAACATGATTACTCAGCATCAACAAGCAGGAGGGAACACTAACAAAGGCTAAATGCAGACCAATCTCAAAAGACAGGACACTATCACAGGCCACAGACCAGTGACAAATGTCTAGAGCAGGGAAATCCCGATAGGAAACAGATCGGGGGCTGGGGAATCGATGGGGTGACCTCAAATTCCGAGACTGCCTGCCTTTGCCTCTGAGTGCTGGGATTGAAAGCGTATGCCGCCACACCTAGCCCAGGATTATATACTTTAAAGAGAATTTTATGGTTCATGAATTTCATCTCTACTTTTCAAAAGACTAGCATGCATAAGAAAAAGAGGAGGCGGAGGCGGAGGCAGAGGCGGCGGTGGCGGCAGCAGCAGCAGCAGCAGCGGAGGCACCTCTGGAAGGCCTCAGGCCACAGCTACGGAAGAAAACCTGGTGCGTCTGGTCCTGGGTCAAACCCCTCCTCACCTACTTCTGCAAGTCTGGGACCACAGTCCTCACACTGGCTCCTCCCCCACAGCACTGCAGTCACAGAGTGTAAGACACGATGTCAGACTCTAGCTCCCCACGCATGCATCGTGTGGGCAGGATCCTGGGCACTTGGCACTCACCAGGGACCGCTTTGCCTCAGGCAGGAACTGTCCGAACTCTGACAGCAGGTCCTCCTGCCCACGGAAGAGATTGGCCACCTCTGTGAAGACCTCCTCCTCAGACATGCCACGGAACGGACGCCCCTTAGTGTGCAGCTGTTCCTTCTGCAAGTGGTCAGAACAAAGGAGGCTGAGGCAGGCACCAGTGCAGGCGTGGGCAGCTGTGTAGACACCAGCTCTGTGCCTACACTGCCAGGGTATTCTGCTCTCAGTGGCCTGAGCCCTGCTGTCCTGGAAGGGGAGTTTATGAGGGCCGCAGGGCAATGGAAGAGTAGGCACCAAGTACGAGGGAAATTTGGTGTCCTTCAAAAGAGGGAGTCAGGCCTGCTGGATCAGGGGACAGGTGAGTAGCAAAGAGGGGCTCCTAGTGGTCATTGGACTGAGGGAGAGCTGAGGTGAGGGAGAGCTGAGGGAGGCAGGAAGGCCTGGAGCTGAAGGGAAAAGCACTGACTGAGAATGGCGGTGGAGATGTAGAATCCAGGTGACCTTTCATTACTGAAAACTGAGGCAGGTGGTTTGCCAGTTTCAGGCCAGGTTGAGATACTGGGTTTTTTTGTTTGTTTTGTTTTTGTTTGCTTGGATTTTTGAGACAGGGTTTCTTTGTATAGCTCTAGCTACCCTGGAACTTTCTTTGTAGACCAGGCTGGCCTCAAACTCACAGAGATCCACTGGCCTCTGCCTCCCAAGTGCTGGGACTAAAGGTGTGCATCACCACACCTGGCTGAGATACTGTTCTTAAAAAAAAAAAAAAAGAAAGAAAAAAGAAAAAGAACTTTAGCTAGAAATATGCCACCTTATACTCAATGTCCTGGTTCAGAACACAGTGCTGGGCCCACAACATGACAGCAGACACCGTAGCTCACTGCCCACTTCAGGAAGGGAAGTTGTTTTGTTTGCGTTTTTGGTTTTCTGCATAGTGCTAGGAATAAACTCAGGAAGTCCTGTGAGTGGCACCTCAGACCCCAAGCAAAGTAGTTAAGTCTTGGCATTTACAGATCCTATGAGGAGAAACAACCCTGAGCCCCTGATGTTCTGGACTCAGTTCAGACTCCCCGCCTGTAAGAGAACAGAGCAGTGCCCCAACTGCTCTTGTTGGTTTTGAGGATCTCACAGTGGCTCAGGAGGCAGCCTGGGTTCATGGAGCAGTCCAGGCTGCCCTTGGACTTACAGCAATCCACCTGCCTCAGCCTTCTGAATTCTGGGATAAAAGTGTGTGTCACTATATCTGGCTTCAAACCACTGTTTAAAAAACACAACTTAGGGGGCTGGAGAGATGGCTCAGAGGTTAAAAGCACTGATTGCTCTTCCAGAGGTCCTGAGTTCAATTCCCAGCAACCACATGGTGGCTCACAACCATCTGTAATGAGATCTGGTGCCCTCTTCTGGACTGCTATCATACATGCTGCATACATAATAAATAAATAAATAAATAAATTAAAAAAAAAAAACACAACTTAGGGACAGGCAAGACGGCTCAGCATGCAGGTGTGGTATCCCTGACAGACAACAAACTGGAAAGAGGGACAAGTGAGCATGACCACCTCTCCTGCCCCGATACGCAGACAAAGCTGAGGTTCTGAACAGAGGCTGATCTCACAGCAGAAACTGATGGAGTGTACATGCTGTGGCTGGCACTCTGGGCATGTCCTCTGCCGCCACCAGGCTTCCTTAAACTAGTACATAGGCCTCTGCAGGGTCACCACACAGGATAGCTAAGGGGTCACTCCTGTTTGCTTGTGTTAGGTAACACTGTTTTATGGTGGCTAACTGCACCCAGCTGGCTGGTGTGCCCCCAAGAATGCAAAACTACACCAGCACCCCCCATCTACGTCCTCCCTAGAGGCGCTGCTATGCTGGAAGCCACAATGTCACTGCCTGAGGTTTCTACTTCCACATAACTCAAGCTGCTTCTCCATCACACACTGATGAAGCCTGTGCTATCAAATGGGGACTATCACTGGGGTTCTCCAAGTTCATGGAGAGCCTAGGTTAGTTTTGATAGTGAACGTGTATGCTGAAGAATCTTATTTATCTGTGCAACTTTGTGTTGTGTAGAGTTGGGGACATAGCCTGCCATATTTTAAGTGTTAACTGTTGAGCCGGATCAGAAAGTTTCCTTTGTAAGAATCAGGGCTGTGCACTTCGACCCCTGGACCTTCATACAGGCTGTCCCCAGCCTTCTTTCTCCCTGCTACTGTACCAAGGGTCGGCAGTAGCTGGCTTACACACCTCTCAACACACACCCCCTCTCTTTCTGTCCCAACCTACTTCTGACTCCCTCAGAACTAGACTGAACAGGGGTGTGTGTATGTGTGTGTCTTAACTGAGGAAAGCTATCTAGAGTCTCTGGCAGGGGTGTGACTTGCAGCAAATGTCTGGCTAACTTGTGAGGCCCTGGTCTGCACTCTCAGCTCCTAAATGCCAGACAATACCAAGTGAAGCCAGGCCCCAGGTGCTATGGGGGGGGTGGGCCTTACCTGGTAGGTGTGAAGGATCTCTAGGAAGGACCTGTAGATCTCAGGGTGGTCCAGAAAGCGGGTCTTGATCTTGTTCACATAGCTGATAGCGTTGTTGAACTCCACAGAGTCCGACTCCAGGGGCACCTGGCCTCTGTCCTCCTTGTAGGACATCTGCTTGAAGTCCTCGCCACAGTCACCATGGCTGTGGGAGTTCTCCTGCAGAACACAGGCAGTGAGTGGCATGGGGTGGTCAGAGGATGGTGAACTGTCGCTGCATGCTGACAAGCATTGCTTCTGTAACATCCTGAGGACCCATAGGAACAAAGTACTTCCTCCCTCTGGAGTCTCCCCAGTCTCCAGGTCTCCTGTGCCTGGAACTACAGTTTCAAACAAGGCCCCCTCCTGTACTCCAAAGACTGGATCTCCCTATGCAGCCTGGCTTCAACTCTGCCCAACCTCCTGCCTCAGCCTCCCCAGAGCTGGGACAGAGGTTTGCTTTCTACTTTTAAGAGATCTGCACACAGGGGAAAGCCACAAACCCTGGAAGCTGAACCTGGTTGTAGCTACGTGTGGGGGGCTATGTGTGATGTCCCCATCTTGGCAAGACTATTCTCAAGGGAACAGCAGTGGCTGGCTGCGAGGGACCATCACAGTGCCTGTACATCTAGCCACAGCTGGCTCGGGATTCTTACAACAGGGCCTCTGAGTGCTAAGCCCCAGGACAACTCAAGTGATAGACATCAGTCACCAGAGCCAAACAATGAAAAGCATCTTACCTGTGCCTATTTTTCTCCAGCTATAAACAGAAACATGTATTTCTCAACTCTGTGGAATCCTCCTTTGCAAGAACTAGCATCCTGGTGTTTGGTTTTCTGGCAGTTCTAGGGGTGGAACCTGAGGCCTTAAGTCCAGGCGGGTACTTGACTGGAGCTGTAGCCAGAGTTTCCAGGAACCATCCTACCCTTCTGCATTGGTCACTGTCACTAAAATTCAGCCTGAGGTTCTAGTTGGATACCATGCTCACCATGACCTTCCAGAACCTTCTGTAGTGACTCTAAACACCTTTCCTGTTTTCCCCAGCAGCTCTGCCCTCCTCTGGGCAGGAGGTACACATATGGCACCTGAATGGTTTCTGAACAACAGATCATTTTCCTCAAGAGGCTGGAGGTGCCAGCAGCAAGAGGTTTGGGTTCCTGAGGAAAGGGTTGTGCTGCACCATCAACACTTCTTACAAGAATGCCAGCAGCCGGGCAGTGGTGGTGCACCCCTTTAATCCCAGTACTCGGGAGGCAGAGGCAGGCAGATCTCTGTGAGTTTGAGGCCAGCCTGGTCTACAGAGCGAGTTCCAGGACAGTCAGGGCTACACAGAGAAACCCTGTCTGGAAAAAACAAAGAATGCCAGTCAAATTTAATTAGTGCCCACCCAAATGGCCTCATCTGGTCCATGTTTACTCAATCAAGGCCCCATCTCTAAATAGTAGCCCCTTAGTGTCCAAGTGGGACAGGTTCCACAGATTTCAAATGCAGCCGAGCATCACACAGATGTGCACAGCCCCCACAAGCACTCACCATCTCCAGGCACAATGTCAACAGTCCACACCTTGTGGACTAGGGAATGACAATCACATTCAACCCAAGCATAGGCTGGGGTGTGGCGCGCGCGCGCACACACACACACACACACACACACACACACACACACCCTCAGCCTGGGCAAGGACCAGGTTCCATTCCCACCACCCTAAGTCAGTATGCTCAGCACACATGTATATTCTCTGAAATGTCCGATGTGTGGCTAATCTGCAGGTGCAGAACTCAAGGATCAGAGGCCAACTAGTGGTGTTCTCAGGTACTAGGGCTGAGCTTCAACAGACAAGCAGGAGACACAACTGGGCTGGCGACAACGGACAGACAAAAGTGCTCAAAGCCAAAGCTGAGGACACAGACACCGAATGCAAATGTGAGCCAAGGCTCTCAGGAACCCGCCTGCTGCCCACCTTCAAGGTCTCAGGGGCCTGGGTTTGCCCTTGGCAAGACTGGGGTCTCCCCAGCCACTTACGGACATGCTCCAGCACTGTATGGTTCCTCTGGTCCCCTGAATAAGCCAATACAGCATGACAGAGAGCCAGCTCTCTGGCTGGGGACTCTGAAGAAGGCACTAGATGGTGAGAACAGTTACTATGGCAACAGCCTTCAGCTCCTCAATAATCCAACAGAGAATTTCCCTACAGCCCAGCAATTGCAATCCCACAAAGCAGATCTACAAAACCAGAAAGACTCACACACCAACATTCAATGACACACACCAACATTCAATGACGCACAATTCACAAAAGCCAACAAAAAGCAGAAACAACTCATCCACCAGATGAATGAACAAAACATGGTCTATCCAGTGGAACATTACTCAGCCAAGAAAAACAAACAAACAAACAACACAGGCACATACTATGACGTGCGTGACTGACACAAGGCAGACACAAAAAGGCCGTCATATATAATTACATTTATGTCAAATGCCCACAACAGGTCATATACAGAAAGCAGATGAATGGTTAGTAGGACCTGTTTCTTTGAGTGATGGAATGTTCTGGAATTAGTGGTTAGGATTGTACAGCTGTAATACAATTTTCTACTGTAACCTTTGGAAAATAAAAAAACCACTACAGAGCGTACACACCACAGCAGACAGGCCCTGCTGGGGACTTCCTACAGCCGCCCATCCTCCCTCTTTCCCTGCTTGCACTTAGGACCCTCTTCCCCTGGGGTGAATGTTAAGACAGCTGGTACTCACACTGTGCCCCACATCTGCCCAAGAACCACGTGGCCCTTCTGGATGTTCAGGAGCCTAAATGAGCAAGTCACCAGCCCCAGCTGCCAGGGCCTGTGGCCTCTGCCTCGGAACCAACCTCCACCTCACCATGGGAAGGGCCAGGCTGGGTCATACACAATTTACCTCACTGACCTACTCCTGGGTCCT
>CABHPP010115181.1:0-63412 GCA_902168425.1 Peromyscus attwateri | reverse complement strand
CCCCCCCCCCCGTTGTTTGCAGAATATTTCTTTCCCTTCAACTGTGTTGTTTACTTATTTGTTTAAGAGGGAAGTCTTGTATTCCCTCACAAGAAAGAGAAGCAGCGAACCTGGAGAGGAATTTTCAAAACAGCAACAAAAGAACAGTGAACAGTCTTGCTGGCCCCACCTAGGGACTGAACCTCAAAAACGCTGCTTATGAGATTATGTGGGGCTCTTTAAAATCCAAAGAACTCTTACTTTGACAAAACATTTTTTCCATCATCTGGTTAGAATTTCTGGACCAATGAACTCAGATATACTGTTTCCGCTGCAGCGTTTCTGCAAGCCAGTAGAGGAGAGGTCATTATTCAGCAGGATTCAGGAATGAGATGCAATTATGGGGCCTAAGCATAGGGTTAGATGATATCTCCTCCAGAGCCAGGGAACATAGAAGGCTGCTTGTCTGCATTTGGGGGCCACTGATTGGATGTGACCTGTATGTCTTCTAAGTGACTTATCAGGTACTCTCCCTGTCTTTAGAAAGAAACCATTGTGGTCCTAACAAGGTTGTGCCTTGATGTGATGAATTTTCTGAATGAACACAGGACTATACCTCTTTATGCAGACATGTGCACGTACACACACACACACACACACACACACACACACACACACACACAGCTCCTGAGGCCTCCTGCCTGGTGCCAAGGGAAATGCCTCTGAGATCTGAGAAGACTCTGGAGCTGGCTGGAGGTTCTGCACACTTCAGTTTCTCCTTAGCGTTGGGGAGAGGGTATATTCAGAAACTGCACTGGAATTCGGGTGAGGTGCCTGGGTTTCATATGTGCTTTCTTTGGCCTAATCGGCTTAATTGAGACCTGCTTTCTGGCTGGCTGCCAGCATTCACAGCACATGTGGGCACCAGACTGACTTACCTCTATTTCTGTCGACTGAGTGATGCCATACCTCCCACCCCAGCCTCCTGCCCTGGGGGAGTCATGTATTCAACTAGCTTGCCTGAAAATGAATTGAAATTTGTAGTGCATAAAGATAAGGAGTAGGTGTCTCTGTTTCTACATGGGTTGCTGTGCTCCACCTATGGAGATGGGAGATCAGTACCTGGCAGACACTGATTCTCTCCTACCAGATAGATCCAAACCCATCATCATCTACTGAGCAGCTGCCAGGTTCAGGCAGCCTTAGGGACTATAGGCGAAGATCCCGGAGACCTTAGTTAACACCAGAGAGAGTGATGTGTGGACAAAGGACTGTCATTAGGATGGTATTGAAGTAGATCTATGATAGGACTATAAGTAATAAGCTCAAGGAGGGGACTCATCTTGTGCTGGGAGGCAGGGAGGGAAGCTTTGGAAGAAGCCTCTTCCACCTGGAAACTGTGAAGAACACGAGTGTGCACAGACACAGGCCTGCTGTGTTCACTTTCTAGATGAGAATTTGAATTTATATATGCTAAGTATTCATATATTCCAGTTTGTGTGTCCATTCACATACCTGATCATGGGAACTTAGTTTTCAGCAGGTAACAGAAATGGTGAGTACAGTGCAAAATTGAGGCAGTGGGGTTATTCCCATTATTACATATTCTATTTCATTATTAGATAGTGTTGTTTACTACTCACTGTAACAATGTACAAAGTGAACTAAACTTGATTGTGTGTATATTTACATAGGTAGATACCTGTTTATGGAGTTGGTACCACTGAGGATTATAGACGTCCACAGAGATCTTGAATCATGTCCCTCGCAGTTACATATACAGGGTTGGGGGTGGGAAGATGAAGAGGGAGAGAGAAGGATAGAGGGATGTAACCAGAGGCTTTTCTCTGTCCTGCCCTGTCCCACAGCCATTTCCAAATAATCACTCAGAGGCTTATATTAATTATAAATGCTTGGCAGATGGCTCAGCCTTATTGCTAGCTAGCTCTTACATTTAAATTAACCCATTTCTACTAATCTATGCATTGCCATATGGCCCATGGCTTATCAGTTCTTTCATATCTTGCTTCTTGGGTGGCTTGCAGCGTCTGCTCTGACGTCACCCTTCCTCATCTCTGTCTTCAGTTTAAATGTACCACCTAACCTTATTCTGCCTCGCCAAACACCTTTATTTATCAACCAATGAGAACAACATATATTCACAGTGTATAGAAAGACATCCCACAGTAGAGGGATATTGCAGTTTCTAGGGAGAGAGAGGAAGTTTACACCTTCTATACATTTTTACAGGTTTAAATATGCATGTTTTTATTTAAACAGAGAAAATATTAGGATCTTTAAAATTGTATATTTTAATTATTAAAGCAATGTGATAAATTTACAAAGAGAACTTAGTTGAGCTAATCTTTTATGTACATCCCTATTGGTCAGGTTTATAAGTATCTACCAAGAGAAAAGAATATTATTTCAGTGCCTGTGTGCTACTTGTCTTTCTGTTACACATTTGCTTTTTTTAGACACACTACTACAGAGCTAACCTGTTTTACTTTCAAAAAAGGGTAGGAACAGGGCAGCCTCTCCAGCAGACAACAGCTGTGCCTGTGGACTGTCCATTTCTATCTGGCAAATTCAGAGAAATTACTCTATTATCTATCCTATCTTGATGAGTTTAAAGTTTCATACCTAAACCATTTTCTAACATAACTTGTATTACCATCCTAAAATACATTAAAAAAACTAAGACCTTAAAAAATATCTTAGATAAACAACTTAAGTTTTTATGTCTCTCAACCTTATAAACTTTACATCTCTTTTGTAAGTTTCTTTTCTGAATTCGGTAACAAAGAAAACAGTAGAACTATCTAGTCTTCAATCCCATCAGAGACCCAAGAAGGATATAATATTACCTGAGTAAACAGGAAGTGCAGAGCAAACAACTTCCAAAACTATAGAAATGACAGAAACATTTGGTTGCATGAACAGTCACCCAAGTTTCCCCTGCAATGTTGGGGCATCCATCTTCAGCCTACAGGTCTAAAATATCTGACAGACTTTTCTGTGAAACAGGAACTTTTGAAGGACTGCCCTACTTTGTCTTAGCAAAGTTTGGCAGTCACCTTCATTTGTGTCCTACTTGTCCAATTTGGACAGTATACTGCCAGCAGTTGAGGCAAGAACAGTTTCTTGCCCAAATGACAAGCTTTGCCACAATGAAAATAAACTCCATATGGAGGTTCTTCAATGCCCACCATCCTTTTTTGAAGTAAAGTGGTGCTGCAAGGAGCAGACATGTCTCACTGTCATAAAAAGTCTTATGTTATTAAAACATCTTAAATGCCATATTCTGCAGATCTCTAAAGTGTTTGAAGACCACTGATATATATATATATATATATATATATATATATATATATATGTTTAACCTTGAAAACATACCTAACGTGACTATAAGTTTGATTATTATAGATGACTATTAACCTGCATTTCTTAATTATCCTAAATAGTTTGAAATAATGGCTTTCAAGGACTAGAAATTTACATTACGTTTTTAAGTGAGCTACATAGATATAACACCTTAAATAAAAGTATATATTCAGTATATTAAAACCAAAATAACCTTAAATTTGTATCAATATATAAAAATCCATACCAATGTAAAATATTTAAGATTAAGAGTTGCTTTTTAGTTTAAAAGTAGATTCAATAATCTACTCTTTTATCCTATCATTTCTTTTTCCCACCCTTTTATTTTTCTTTTCAGAAAGAGAGCCCTGAATCTAACCTCCTTTGCTTATTTTTTTCCCTGACCATGACAAGTAACAACTTGCAATCAACCCCCCTAAACAATGACAAATATCCATAACCCATCAAATGACCAAAAATCACCTATCCCACCTCTTGGGAATGTGGGCATTGTGTTCTTAAAATTACTACCTGTTGTCTGGGGGTGAAGATATCTTTAAGGGACCCTGAGAAAATTAACGTAATGGTCAAGTCCTGGGAAAGCTAGCTTGTTGTCCAGTCTTGGTGTGATGGGAAAGTGCAGGACTTATCTGAAGTCCTGACTGGAGTAGTCTATGAGGCTAAACCAATTTAGCTAACCACTTTGAAGTTGTCTTGGATGCAGATTTTTGAGGAAACTGTAACAGAGGCATTCTGAGATGCTAGATCACCTGGGCTACCTGTCTTCATTGGTGTCTGGTCCTTTTTTTTCTTTTATGAAAACACATAAACTTTAAAGGTAACATAGATATCTGTATTAAAACAAGTATGGAATGTACTGTATGCATAAATCAGCTAAAGATGATTTTTTTTTGCTCTAACTTTTAGCCAGTAAAAGGCATCTGTTAACTTTATAAGTCTGTTTGGATTGCATAACCAAACTGTAATATAAATCTCCATCCATGTCATATGAAAGGATGGCATGTAATAATAAGTCATGAGGATTCTGTACCCAACAAGATTTATTATGTCTCGTCCATTCTCAGAGCTGATCTCATGTCAAGGGATCAACATACATGCCACCTGTCTTGTAGTTTTTCTGTCTCTTCCTTCTTGTCTATAGCCAAGATTTTCAGGAGTTCTCCCCTGATTGGTCCTTATTAATTTTGAAGACGTCCATAGCTTTTTGTTTCCTGTGGAAACAAAGGCATAATCTTTCCTCCAACACAACACATTTCTTGACTTTCACTCTAAAGTTAAGACATCCTTAAAATATATACGGCTGGTTTAATTTAGCAGTTTTCCCTACAATCCAATGTCTCTCAGCAGCATTTGCCTTTTGCTCATCAGTATTTAAAAAATTCAGAGTCAAAAAAACACCATACAGGATGCAGATGCCCTATGTATTTCCCATCCTTACGTGGCTTATTCTTTTTTATATTACTTTACGCTCTCATTAAAGACGTCATTATTTTAAACTCTTTATTTTTTTTCTATGACTGTCTATACCCATTTCTTTTCTTTCTTTAGCACCTCAGCACATTTTCAAGCATACTGTACCTGTTCAGAGGTTTTCTTGGCCTGGACCTGGTTTTTGCTTTGTTTGTTTTGCCTGTCTGCTGCATTTCTCTGACCATGAGCCAAACCTTAAACTACTAGGCTAACTGCATGGCTTTGGTTCACACATGGCGCTGGTGGCTGGCTCCTCCCCACTCAGGTCCATGAGAGTTTTATACCAGTAGGTACCAGCTGGCAGGAGCTGTGTTTACATCCTCCAGCTCTGGGAAGTTGCTGAGCCCCCACTACCTAGTGCAGGACTTGCGTGCCAGCTGTTCAAGTGCTGAGCAGCAGGCGTCTTAAAGGAGCCATGCCTCCATACACTGTGAGCAGCGAGACTGTGTGAGACACTGCAGTTACTAGGAAGACGTGTCCAGCTCCTTATTTAAAACTTTTTTTTTCAGTTTTCTCAGGCCCTGTGTAGATATGCATGTCACATGTTGGGCACCAATTGTGAGTCTTTCTTGTCAGACTTTCTTTGGGGACCAGCCCCAAATAATGACATGGAGAATTACTATTAATTATGAAAGCTTGGCCTTTAGCTTAGGCTTGTTCCCAATTAGCTCTTATAACTTAAATTAACCTGTTTCTATTAATCTATGTTCTGCCACATGGCTTTTTACTTCTCCTTCATTCTGTATGTCCGACTCGCTCCATATCTCACTGGCATCTCTTGCATGCCTCGTTTCTAAGCCCTAGTTCCTCTCTTTTCCTGGAAGTCCTGCCTACCCTCTCCTGCCTAGCTATTGACTGTTCAGCTTTTTGTTAAACCAATCACAATGGCACATCTTCACACAGTGTACAAATATCCCACAACATAAAATGTTGCCAGGTGTCTGGTGAGTTAGCTCAGCTGGGAAAGGGCCTGCCCTGCAAGCATGGGAACCTGAGTTGGAGTATCCAGAACCCACATAAAGCAGGGCTCATTGGTAATCCCAGTGTTCCTACAGCAAGGTGGGAAGCAGAACCAGGACAACCTTGGAAATTTACCATCCTGCACAACAGCAAAACAACAGAGACCCTTCCTCTAACCTATACTCCTACACAGGAACATACACACCACACACACAAACACACATGGGGGAGGGGAGACTATACAGCATACAAAAAAGCAGGAAAATAAAGCATAAGGTGAAAAAAATCAATCAACAGACTAGACTTTACAAAAAGACTTGTTGATCTTTTTTAATTTTCTTTTTTAAAAACAATTTTCTTAGATTAGCATGTAAATAATTGTTTAATTACATCATTTGCATATGTACATGTCATTATACTTTGTGCTCATTTGCTTCCCTCCCCCACTTTCCTCCCATTTCCCCTCCCCACCCTGGTCAGTTGCCATCTATCTCTGGGATAGTCCCCACTTCTGATTTCTTATCATGTGTTCCGTTCTTCCCCACCTTAAGATCTCTCCCTGTCTCTCATGACCCTGTACCTGACCTACACACATACATAAATACACACACACACATATATATATGTGTATATATATATACATACATATATTCCAAATCAACCTTCCAGGAGAACTGTGATTCTCAGTCTCTATGACAAAGTAATGCTGCCATAAACATCTCAGTTTGCAGAAGAAACTGTAAAGCTTAAAGTGTGCAGTGTTTTGTGTTCCCTAGTCCGGTTTATTTCTCTCCCTGCAATACCTTATAGTTCTTTCCTTTTCCTGTAGACATCGTAGTTTTATTTTCCCAGCGGCTATATGAAATTCCAGTGTATGTAATACATTTTCTTTATCCATTCATCTGTTGGTGGACACATAGGTTGTTCCCATTTGCTGACTATTGTGAACAGCACCACAACGAACATGTATGAACAATTATCTCTGTGTTATGTTTAGTACACATATGCAGCCAAACACGGTGTAAATGGATCATGTTATCGATCTATTTCTAGTTTCTGGAGGAATCTACACATTGATTTCCATGAAAGTTGCACAAGTTTACATTCCTACCACTAAGAGATGAGTTCCTTTTCCCCTATGTCCAATACCAGTATTCCTTGTCATTTTCTTGTCATCGTCCTGACTGGGATGACATGGCATCTCAAAGCAGTTTTCATTTGTATTTCCTGAAGGACAAGGATGTTGGACACTTTCTAGTATTTATTGGCTCAGAAAATAATATTCAAAAGTATTTCTGCTTTTGAGAGCTGTGACTCAGTTTCTCATCCCATTTACTGATGAGATTGGTTTTCTGGTGTTTGACTTTTATAGTTCTTTATACATCCTAGATGCCACACCCCTGTCTGACGGCGAAGCCTTTCTTTACTTTGTGGGCTATTTGTTAACTACAGTGACTGTTCTCTGCCAATACTTTGTCGATTCTATCTCTGCTTCCTGTGCAGAAGATCTGCACAGAGGAAATTCTGACTAGATTCTCTGTGCTTTTGGTTTTTATCTCAGCTCCATCTATCCCATAGATTCTTAAGTTTGGTCTCTGATCTCATCTCAGAGCTCTTGGACACTGTGGCCATACTGGCTTGTCCCTGCTGTTGTTCGAATGTAGCATTCTGTCGACTTTGCTCTCCATACCTGACAACCGTCTGCTTGGGAGCCAACTAGGGATGTTTACCCTGTGCTTATTGATTTGCAACGGATTGTCTCTTTTTAACATTTCCAAAAGTTCTAGTTGTTTGGTTTTTCTCAAAATTCCACTTTCCTTTCTAAACATTCTTTCATTGGGTGGTGGTAGTGCATACCTTTGATTCCATCACTCAAGAAACAGAGGCAGGAGGATCTCTGTGAGTTCAAGGCCAGCCTAGTCATCATAGGAAGTTCCAGGACAACAAGCTCTGTTACACAGAGAAATTCTGTCTTAAAAAATAGCAAACAAACAAACAAACAAAAAATTAATCCATATTGACAATGCATATTGTTCATATTCTCACCCATCTTGCTGACTTAGGCCTCTGTGTTGCTAATTCCCCTCTCTACGTCCTGGACAGAACTCATCTGCTTCTTGGATCTTCTTTAACTTTAAAAATATCCATGGTCATTTTTACCGGTAAGTCTTTGAAGTATTCTTCTGGCATTGTACCCATGTCAGGACATCTGGATTCAGTACTCGAGGCTCTTTTGGAGGAGTCAACCAAAGGGTATAGGGCTTATAAAGTTTTGGGAGCTTCTTCGACAACCATAACTGTGGTGACATTTTATTTGTGCTTTAATAAAGCTTGCCTGGAGATCAGGGGGAAAGGCCAGCCATTTTAAGTAAACAAAGTCAGGCAGCACACACCCCTAATCCGATCACTTATCAGGCAGGGTCTCTGTGTGTTCAAGGCCACACTAGGGAACAGAGCCAAGCGTGGTGACACATTCCTTTAATCTCAGTACCAACCATAGAGACCTGGAGGTCTATACAGACAGACAGTGACAAGGAAGTGAGGTAGCTGGGCTAAGATAGCCAATGAGAGGGCAGAACAGCAAGGCAACAAAGGCGTGGGTAGACAGGAAGTAGCTCTCATTTGGAAGCCACAGAGTTGGTGAGGTAAGGTTGGCTGGTGACTTTCCTATTTCCCTGATCTCTAAGGCTTTCACCCCTATATTTGGCTCCGTGTTTTTATTTAATAAGACCATTTAGAAATTTGTCTACATATGACCAAGAACTCAAAAGAGTTCTCACGCTCAGTACTGAGGTTTTTGTTAGATAGTCTATGGTTCTTGGGGCGGGGGGGGGGGGGGGGGGGGGGGGGACATTGTCTACCCAGATGGGAAATTTTCCTTTAAACCATATATGTATATGCATATAAAGACTTAGAATGTATTGTAGGTGTTTTTAGGTAGGTAGATATAGTATGATAAACTGTCCAAGAGACAGGCACAGGTGTTTTTAAATAATGGCTAAAACTTTCATCTTTTGTCACACACACACACTCTAGAAGAAACTTAATGATCTTCCAAACAGAGGGAACACGAAGTAAGCAACAGAATATATCATAAGAAATTACTCAAAGTCCATAAAACAGATTTTTTTTTCCTGGAGCTGGAGAGATGGCTCAGCATTTAGGAGTACATACTGCTCTTACAGAGGACCAAAGTTCAGTTCCCAGCACCCACATGGTGACTCACAATGGTCCAGGGGATATGGCACCCTCTTCTGGCCTATGTGGGCAACTGCACACATGTCCATGTACCCACATACAGACACTCATACAAACATAATTAAAAATAAAATTTTTTTTTGATTTCCAATGGAAATAATATAAGTAAGCAGACAACAACACGGTACTTTTAAGGTATAAAAGGAAAAAAAGCATCATGTAATTCTGTAACTACAAAAATAAAAATTAAAAAATTAAAAAGTTCTTTTTCAAATGTATGAAAGTGGGGGAAATCATCACTGGCACCCTCAGGCACAACAAAAATGACACCAGATGAAATCATGAATCTACACGAGGGATGAGAGAGTTAGTAATCATATAACTACATGATAGATACATTTTTCCTACAATTTATTCTTAAATCTCATTGTTTAAACAGAAATTATTTTTAAATTATGTGAGGTTTATAGAATATAATAACAAAATGAATTGGCGCCAAACTACCTTCTAAATATTTACATTTATACCCAGTGACAAATACTCTCAGCCTTAATCGGGAAGGAAGCCTCTCTTTGCAGTAAATGGTGGAGACTGCCGAATTCACGGATGCTCAAGGTGATGATAATAGGTGACATCTCAGTACTCAGCCCTCAGGAAGACATTTGCACCATGTTCCCTAAGGCTCATAGAACAACGCAGAAAAGGGAGCAGAAAGAATCTAAGAACCGGACGATAGAAAGCAGGGCTGTGAAACGCTGATGTCTGGGCATGGCACAGCCATTGCCAACACAATCTCACAGTAGCCGGGGTTGCCTGCACTGAGCCTGCACAAGATCGGCCTGTCAACAGTCAACCATGGATCTGGGAGGGGGCAGTCATCATCTTCAGTTGTGCACTCACAGGTAAACCACCAGCCTCCTGCGGAGGGCTCTGAACCAGTGCTCACAAAGCATACAAAGGGACACGAAAGTAAGAAAGCGAACTGGGAAACGGGTGAAAGGAGGAGGGAGGATGATAGGGGTTGGAGAGAGAGAAGAGAGGATGGGTAGGGTGAGTGTATGCATACATGAATAGGTGTGGTGACAATAGAACAATTATCGAAGAATAGAAGCATAGCATGATAAAGTTCTTATGCTATATGTGAGTAGTAAGTATCCTAATAAATGGACTGTGTTGAGTTAAACATAAACTGTAGCCCATAGCCAATGACCCACTTGACAAAGTAAGACTTTCAAGCTATTAGCTAGCAAAGAAAACAGTGAAACAGAAATTCACTCAGCACAAAATGGAATGTAAGAGGGTGGTTTTTTTGTTTTGTTTTGTTTTGAATAAATAAGCAACAAGGCAAACAGGAACCAAGTACCAAGGTGTAACTTTAAACTTAGCCCACACTAGTAACCAAATTGACTGTAAATAATTAAGACACCCTACAAATAAAAAGGCATAGCCCTTGAAGAGCTGAGGGTATAGTTCAGTGGGAGAACATTTGTCTTGCCTGTGTGAGACCCTGGCTTCCACATCTAGCACTACAGAAACAAAACAAGACTCTAAAATATCACATGAAATAAAAATTGAGACTCAAGTCATTGACAACATAAAACACAGACTTGTGTATAATATAAATCAGATGTGTGATGCAAATGTAAAGATGCACTGATTAAAATAAAAGAGAAGTATCGGGGAGGAAAGATATGATGAGCCACACTAACACTACTGAATCTACAAGCTGATCACACAAATCCAGTATCACAATTGGAAACAGCAATAGTAACTAACAGAAACACAAGATGACAGGAAAGACTGGACCAACACTGTCAACACAGCCTGATTGACACAAGACACTCAATGACATCAAGAAACACATTTTACGGTGTACAGAGAATAATCACCAACATGGATTCTGCTGTGAGCAGAAGTCAAAGGATTGAAGGCACACCATTGTTGTCTCTGACTAAAATGAAACCAAACTGAGAACAACAGAACATTATCTGGAGGGAAAAGGTAGAAAGGGAAACTTAATGTCATATCTGATGAGATGTAAATAATAAAATAGTTCCCAGACAGATTGTAAGATGTTAATGAAATATCTAGAAAGAATAAAATGTGCTTACAGAAAAAAAGTAACTGTTTAGAAGAGCAGAATAAGTAGTTAAATAAAATATTCTCTCACAGGTATCTAGAAGTGAATGACTTTATCATGAGTCCAGCTAAGTATTTAAAGAATAACTAATTCTCATGACAGAGACATTATTCTAGCTCACAGACAGGGAACCTCAGGAGTTGAATGTGCAGAATGTATGGTCTGTCTATGCGATTCAGTAACAAGCAAAACCAAAAAAGTGGAAACATGCATAGGAAGACATTCCACCCAGAACAGAGCGCGTGAATGGCTGGTGGAGAACTTCCCAGTCTCACTGCTCAGGGCAGTGATCCCTATGCTAGTAAGACCCCATTTCTCACACCCCTATAAGCAAGCAGTTCAAAAGCCAGAAACAGCAAGCATTGGTGAGAAACCCCCATGTAGTCTAGGTGGGATTTCAGCTTGGTTCAACCATCTGACAGTAGTCTAAAGTGGGGGCTGGAGAGGTGGCTCAGAAGTTATGAGCACTGACTGCTCTTGCAGAGGACTTGGGTTCAAGTTCTAGCACCCACATGGTGGCTCACAATTGTCTGCAACTCCAGTGCCTGCAGATCTGACGCCCTCTTCTGGCCTCCACGGGCACGGCATGCATATGGTGCACAGACATGCATGCAGGCAAAAACATCCATACATATACAGTAATACTTTCAAACTTTTAAAAAATAGTCCAGTTTTTTAAAAACTGAGTAGTCAAAGGGCTTGAGAACAAATACCCCGTGACATGGATAATCTAAATATATGTTCCAGAGAAATACCTTGGTTTTAGTTTTTTAAATTTATCATACTGAGTGTGTGCATGAGGGGAGGGAGGGGGGGAGTACAGACTGCAAGAGCTAGCTCTCCCCCTCTACCTTCATGTGAGTTCTGGGAATGAACTCAGGTTGAAGGATTTGCAAGGTAAGCTTTACTCACTGAGCTGTCTCTCTGCTCAACAGAAATTATACTAAAAATTTTGCAGTTGCTGCTTTATTCAAAGTAGTAACAAATCTATAAATACTATACACATGCATCACCACCTACCGAACAGGCAAATGGTCTCACCCAAAAGGTCATTGCAAGACATTGACCCCCAGCCACCACCAGTGGATAAGCATGGTAAACGTCATGGAAAACATCACCGAAGAATCCACCCTCCTGGCTTATTGACACATTTTACAGTCAACATATGAAACTGAGCAATTTTCTTAAAAGGCAAGAGGGGCGCAGAATTCATGGGAGCTGCTGTCCTTGGAGTAGAGAAGAGCGGGTAGGAGAGAGGCATCTGAGGTGGGGCTTGCCAGTGCTTTCCACAGAGTCTGGAAGTTTGCTTTGGGGGCTTCTGTTGTGAATGTTTAACTCTACTATACCAAGGAAACACAGGCAACGTGTAAAGACACAGCCATGGCTGCATACCAATCAAGAATTATTTACAAAAACAAGTGGGAGGCTGGAATTGGCCTATAAATTTCCTGAACCTTAATACAACGTATTAATCATAGATTTACGAGAATTCAATAATTAAGCAATTAAAGAGTATACACATATCCATATGTGCACACACAGTTATACATATTCATTGTACATGTTGTGTTTCAAAGTAAAAACTCTAAAACATGTTATTTGAGTATTTAAAATAAGTCAATACTTGGTGTATATTCTAAATCCCCCAAGAGTACCTGGCCAAAGCTGCCGCCGTAAAGCAGGGAAGGTGGGAATGAGGTTCAGCACTACCCAGCCTTGGGACATAGCAGCATCCATAGCTGGTGTGGCTCTTGGGTTGTTGTTTCTCCGTGACCCTAGTATCAGCAGCCATTCTCCCAGTAGATTCTTTGGGCCCCACATTCTGCGTGGATTTCCCTGTTGCCCCTCTAAGCAGGACTTATTAGCTGCTCATCATCAACTACTCCGGGCTAACGTACTGTGGCATCTGAAGTTGGACCATTGTGTCCCCTTGAACAAACTGCTCACAGTCTCTGGGTCTCTCTCCTCATCTGACAGTGGGTGTAGGACATGACTGTAGATTTAATCTCAGACTTGTAGCCAGGTAATTAATTTAACACATATAGTGCTCAGAAAACGTTACATGTTGGTTTTAGTTATTGCTTTTATCAAAGGATTAAGTTGATTGCATTACTCTCCCATGTTTAATATTGCTTGCTTTCACTCGAGATACATTCCCTCTTAGAAATGGTGACCTCTGTTGAAAATTTGAGATATAACCTAGAATAATTTGAGCTTTATTTTCATGAGCTTTTATTTCATGTTGCTCTGCTCCCTGCCCTCTTCATTTCTTATTTTTCTATTATTGTTCAGCACAAGTATGATAAAAATTACCCACATCTGTTATTTATCTTTCTGCCCAGGGCAAGGCAAATGTGTATAGTTCCCCTCAAGATAACAGGAACCATATGGAGCCAATGGAATTATATATATTATCAGTTTACAAATTTGAATTTTTCCAAAGATTGTCCACAGGCTGCCCTGGTTCTTGGGTGTAAGAGTTTGCTCTGGCATGTTTACACTCAGCGAAGTGATGGTGTGAAACACACTTGCAGCCAGCACCTCCCCTGGTGAGGGCTTCACTGTGGTTTGCAGTGGGTTCTGGGACTTTGAACCTTAGCGTTGCCTTGAGGCTTTAAAAGCCCCAGTGCCCAGGCCATACCCCACCCATCCTTAAGTTAGGATCTGTTGAGCAGAAGCAGTGGCATCAGGCTTTTGTTGTTTTGCTTTTGGTTGTTGTTGTTCCCTCCAGATAATATTATTGTTCAGGCACAATCCATCAAGAGCTTCAGAACTTAAAAAAAAAAAAAAGAAAAAAGAAAGAAACAGACAGTCATTTGGCCACTGCAGAGGAAATGCACACACTGAAACATAGTAATTCTGGCAATGATTTTGTGTTCTAATTACATCATACATATGTCTGATAAAAGCTTTATCTTACTCAAATACCAATTAACCCCAAAGTGATGTCCCTCAAGAATACACTTAGAAATATAAGCATTGAGTTGACAAGGCCCAGAGAATTCAATCTTGTCTACCAGAGAGAGAGAGAGAGACAGAGACAGAGACAGAGAGAGGAAACGCAATCCATTCATCCAATTTTCAACTCAATTGCTATTCATTCAACAAGTTCCGTCCTGGACTTAACACAAGCTTTGTATCTGTCACCCTTAATCACATGCAGTTGGCCTTCAAACAGAGACCAGAAAGTGACCCAGGAGTTACGTTCCAGACACCAGCTGGCTCCAATTCAGCATCCTAGAGGGATCTGAGCCCAACAGTGGGTCACTTTTCAGAGGATGGCCCTGTGACGCCGCTCTGAGGATAGCCTGCTTTGATCTCCAGTGGGCATTTTCACCCTCGTGGAAACCTCTGGGGCCATAGTCCCTGACAATGGTCTCAGTGTCTGTGAAACCTTTTCCCAAGCTGTCTCTCGTTGCAGAGGAACAATGAAGTATTTGAAATCTGACCCGCAACTTCATTGCCTTCCAAAGTCAGGTTCCTCATCTCGCGTTTTTGAAAGTTTATTTATTTTTAAAGTTTTCATACACATATATGTTTAGCTGTTTCCCAAAGTCACCACGCTTCCTTTCCTCACCTCTGTCCCGTTTAATTGACCCTTTGTCTCCCTGAACAGGTTTTCTTCAGTTAGTTTTCTTTTTAAAATTAATTTCTCATTCTCTGAGAATATTATATAGGTATACAATGAAACACATTATAGTTAGCCTCCATGTCCCTCTCCCCTCTCTCTATCTCCCCAACATCTCCACCTCCTAAATCAATGTCTTATTTTATATTTTGATAACCCACTAAATCTAATTAGTGCTGTTCACAAAGTGCATGAGTGTCGGGGACTCCACCAGTGGCCACATCCTTAAAGAATGATTCTCACTGCTTCCACAGCTGCCAGTAGCACCTCACCGTGGACTGGGCCTGGCAATCATCTACCCATCTACGCTAGGGCTTTGGCTGGCTTGATCTTGTGCCATTCATGTGAAGACCATTGCCACTAGGAGTTCACGGGTGCTATGCATAGGCATGTCATGTCCAGAAGGGAGCATTGCACAGCCCTCTTCCCATAATACAGCTCCTCCATTCTGTATGCTTTTTTCCCCATGATGTTCCCTTAGCTTTGTAGTAGGGCGAGTAACATGGATGTCACGTTCTGGGTTGATCACTCATGATCACTCGTTCTCAGCTCTTTGGCCAGTCATGAGTGTCTGCACGAGCAGACTGCTGCCCACTGGAGAAAGACACTTCTCCAGTCAAGGTCTTTTAACCTCGGCTCGTCTTGATGCCAGCTTGACACACCCGGGACATATACCTGTTTTCCTGCGCTAAAAAAAATATGATCAGACTTGGCCTCTTCTCTCTGAATGTCGTGTCCTCTGGTCTGATGTATTTTGTGCTCATAGACAACTTCTTATTTGGTACTGTCAAACATGTCAGCAGAATAAACAGTTCTAATAATTTCCCCAGGTCCCTCAAGTCTCATTCCCATGGGAGCCTGAAGCTTTTCTGGGGCACTGTGCCAGCTCAGGTGGCATTCTGCTTCATCCTCTTCCCTTTCCATGTTAGATAATGAGCTGAGAGCCACATGCCCTAATGCCCTTCTGAGAACCCCTTCTCTATGAATCTGGGCTTCTGCTGAGGGCTGTTCCTGTCAGAGGGCTGCTGCTTCTCCTCCTCCTCCTCCTCCTCCTCCTCCTCCTCCTCCTCCTCCTCTTCCTTCCTCTTCCTCTTCTTCCCCAATCTCTTCATCCCTTTTTTCGGTTTCCTCCTTTCAAGCTCAAATCTCTTCAGTGATTTAGTTATGATAATGAGTTTTGTAATTAGAAGAATTCAGGCATGAACTCCAGCTGTTCCACATGGTGCCCATTTGGGTCTCAGTGGGCTTACCTCCAAAGTAACTGTGACAATGGGACTGACCACACAGAACTGTAATAAAAACCACCACAGTGTGTACCTGAAGTCACAGCTCCAGGGAGGCTGAGCAAGAAGCTTGGATGATACTGTAAGACCTGAGATATAAAGAGGCAGATAAGTAAGTATAAATAGATGAAGAGTGTAGGAGACAACATATCTAAAACCCTTAGGACAGAGCCTGGAAACATGGGACGTAGTTACTGAAGCCATTGTTGTTAGCAAACCCTGTCATTCCCAAGATCATACTGTTGGGTGACAGCAAGAGCTTTTTGCACATATTTGTTCATGCATCTTCCCTGCTGGGTTCTCTGAGCCCCACAATCACAGGGACTGGTTTGTGTGACTTTGCTTTCAGCACCCAGCACAAGGCCTTAAGTGCTGACTGTATCTGGAGGAACCATGCTGGCTCTCAGCTAAGGTTTCTAGACAAGTCATCCACAAACACTATTGAATAAAGGGCAGGCTCTGTCTCGATGTCCCTTTCCTTGGACAGATCTACATGCCAGCAAATTTAGTCAAAAGAAAAGAGAAGTTGGTGAGCTCACAGCCGGGGAAGGAGACAAATGGCTTGGGAGCCAAAGAGAAGATCCAACTGTGAGCGCAGAAGAGTCTGTTTACTGCTGTTTCCTTTTCAGCAACATTGCAACAACTTTAAGATGATAATCTTGTGTGGTCAGGAGACCCTTCAAATCTCCGTGTGGGACTTAGGGGTCCTGGTGACAGCCCTTGTTTTCCTCCCTGCTGTGAATGATCAAGCACTCCCAGTATGTACTGGATGGCTAGTGCTTGCTGGGTTCTCTGCAGGGTCATTTCCAAATCTTCATGGGGTTCCAGAAGTGATGATGCCTTTAGTTACAGCTAAGAAACTACTTAAACTAGTTAGTTGCTTAAACATTAACTGTTTCATAGAGAAGAAAATGAAAACAAACAGCCAAGGTCTCATTCAGCAATTCTATAATGTCACTCAAGACCCAGGCTCTTTCCCAGCATCCCTCCCACCATTGTTAGCACACTGGTTTCCATTCTTGTACACATCATCTCATAGATTCAAGATGGCTGCAGACTCTCCAGGTGCTGTGTCCACCAAAACAAGGGTCAAAACCTTTCTCCTCTTACAACTTCCATCTCCATTTCTAGAGTTCATATTTGTGTTCACATTAGAGCAATCAATAAGAAAGAAAATAACATTATTATTATTATTATTATTATCCACTGGGGCTAGAAATGTCGAGATTGAGAGACCTCTGTAAGCTACCTGGACATAACATCTGGGTTATTTGCGCAAAGAAGGCCATGCTGATGGCTGGGGTGGGAACCTAGGGCTAGAATACTTGTTGAGTGTTCACAGGTTCTAGTTCAACCTCCAAAACCTCAAAATGAGAACAAACAAAGCACTGAGTAGCTGCTTGGCTAACTATGAACAGATTACAAGTGTTATCACCAACTTATAGATCAGAGAAATTAAACAGTATCATTGGCATTCCGTGTATGGTCACAAGCAGGACAAAGATGGCATTTTTACTACCTCCAAAAAAGTAAGCAATAATAAAAAACTTAAGAATGAAAACAAAAAAGATAAAGCAAATTCTTTAAGGTCAGAGATGAGGGCATTCCAGAAAAAAAAGAAATAAAGAGGGAAAAGGTGAAGAGAAAAAGATTACTTTTCAGATTCTCATGATAAGCTAATGCAATGTGCTATTTACACTGTGTAAGATTCAGCCCAATTGACTACAGAAAGAGGCCCAGAAAGACATCAGTGAGTCAGCACAGCCAGTCATTCCACAGCCCATGCCTTTGCATGCTATTGCTCTGTCCTTTTAGGTGCAAGTACAAAAAATGTGGTGTTTGGAATCAACACTTAACACCAAACAGCATGAGCTGCAAGGTCCAAAACCAAGTGAGGAGATTCTGGACAGGAAGAAGTGAATGTATGGGTGCCACATAGTTCCTCCACTCTTCCAACTGAGCCAGCCTGTTTTCAGAAGGGCTCTCCTTTAACATGGTCTGACTCCTCCCCATAAACCTAACACAGTCCAAATTCCTATTGAAAATGAGCCACGCCAGGTGGCGGTGGAGCATGCCTTTAATTCCAGCACTTGGGAGGCAGAGCCAGGCAGATCTATAGAGATCCAGGACAGACAGGCACCAAAACTACACAGAGAAATCCTGTCCCGAAAAACCAAAAAAAAAAAAAAAAAGAAAAAAAGAAAGAAAGAAAGAAAGAAAGAAAGAAAGAAAGAAAGAAAGAAAGAAAGAAAATGAGCCACACATCTAAAGTCCCAGGAGCAATATGTGATTGAATGGCATGCTGGTAGAGGTGAACAGGTCATTTAGACTCTATGAATATTGTCACCTTCCATCCTTCTTGGTTGGGCAGAGAGGGGTGGTCTGGGTATGAAGGCAGAAATTGATTTTTTAAGTTGAGCATTGATCATTGCATCAGCAAAGATCTTCCTACCGCACACAGTTGTCTGTTTGGTAATTCTCTGTGACTAGGAATGATAGGAAGAATAAGGTTTAAAAAGCAAACATTAAGGTACCCTCTAGAAGTTTCTATGGGGGCTAAGGATGAAGTTTTATGGGCCAGGAGAGCTTCAGAGGTTGGAAGCTTTGGTTTGTCATTGCAGCTCTGCACTTCCTGTCAGCTGTCAAGGGCTGGCTCTTTTCTGTAGTCCTTGTTTGTTCAAGACACGCCAGCCAACCTGGCCCACCAAGGATTTGCAGGGGAGGTAAAGCCAGCACACTGGCAGTGTGTGGTAGGCACAAGTGGCCATCTTGACTTTCCCTGAACTCTTGTCTTGAAGCAGACTACTCCAAGGCCTCTGTGGTCCAGCCTGGGAGTGGAGATGAATGAAAAGGGATGACTCCTTCCTCTAAACACTCAGCAGCATCAGACGCATCCCGGGATGCAGCAGGTCAGACTTCTACACTGTGCCTAAGGAACACGGTTGCCCACAGCGTCTGGTGATTAAGCAATTGTATAAACATTTCTGAAACTTCTTGGGGCCAGGATTGGAGAGAAGGAGATGTGTGTTTGTTACATATTTTATCAAAGGCTCAAATTAATCCAGACCCAGTTGGGACCACTTCCCAAAGATGTCAAAAGCCAAGGAAGCAGCAAATGGACAGGAACCACTCAGCAGAAGCACACAGTGCTCATACACAGCACTTCTTTGGTTCACCTCCCCTTGCTCTCTCTCTTTTTCATTCACAGTCTCTACAGGAAAGTCTTCGGAGACCTTGGATGATCACAGGCTGGGATAGCAGCTCCCTTTGAAATCTGGAGAGCAGCTAGTTTTTAACTCTGCAGCAAACAGGAATGACATTTACTTACTTCTCCAGGCATGTCTGCACCATGGAAATAGCTATGTCTACCCAGTGAATATTTCTGTATGTCTATGCACAAGCTACTTCTTCTTCTTCTTTTTTTTTTTTTTCACAGACTTCTAACTTAATAAAGAACGGCTGGATATTGTAACTTTTTGACACAGAGAGTGAGAGAAATAGAGGGAGAGAGAGGGAAAGAGGGAGAGAGGGAGGGGGAGAGGGAGGAGGAAAGGGGGGTTCTTTTTCAAGACCGAATTGTTTGCACTCTTTGTCTGTCTGGTGCCACCTGACCCCCTGGGAAGGGTAGGGTTTCTCCACATCCATCACGCCTACAGAGGGCTGTGTCAAGAGCCCCAGGCCTTCCCCTGCCCATCTATGACTGATGAGTCACTACACTGTGCTCTGAGACACCCAGGCTGGGATGGAGAAGGTGCATTCCTGTCCCACTGCTCAGGACACTGTTGCTTTTGTGAGCAGACTCCTCCCTTGTCTCTGCCTCTATAGCTTCTCAGCTCATCACTGTGGAGACCTTGCTAGTGTGAATGAGCAAGGGACTGCCTTTCCAAAAATGTCGGCCTGTAACCAGCATCAGCATTCAGATGTGAGGAAAAAGACGTGCCTGCAATAAAGTCATGCCTAACAATTAACACATCAGGATCCCAAAGAGTGTCTTGCAACACGGGCTAGGGTGCGGGGAGCTGACGTCAGGCCAAAATGATGTTAATCTGGTAAGAGTAGAGACATTTCTCCAACCTGGCTCTGCACCCAGGAAAACACTGTGGAGGACTGTACTTCTTCTGTTTTGTTGGAGCGCAGTGTCTAGCGTGTTGGCAGAGTTCCAGCCTGATTTATAAACCTTTTGAAGCTCCTCTGCTTATCTGTTGAAGTGAGATTTAGATAAGTTCCTCTGCAAATAGAGATCTGGCTGATCAGAACTGCAGCCATTAAACAGGCCTGGAAATTCCCTGCCAGGCATCAAAGTCAGCACATCTTGGTACTACCTAGAAGAATCTTGAAGGACTGGGGACCAGGCCACACTATTTCATCTCTGAGAATCCTACCCCTAAAATTAATAAAGGCACTCTTTACTATCACATCTGATAAAATGTTGAAAATTGCTACATGGAGTTCAGTTCCTCCCTCCAATTACAGCAGTTCTGGAAAGACCTTTATACACAAACTACATACTGGGAACTGCAAACTCCAGTTGGGATACTGGAGTATATAAAGATAATGTGAGTCAGCAACAGCCAGAGGGAACTTGTCCCGTCTAAAGGGACATTCACCATTCCATAGCCTGAGGAACACAAGTCAGGCTATTTATTTTTCCAAGAAAAGTCATTGATTACGATGTTAAGGTGAAAGCTTTGAATGTTCAAATTCAATTCAACTACAAGCCAAACATCTATGCAGAAGGGTCAGCCCTTAGCAATTCATAGTGTGTTTCTAAATAACTGCAAAACTGTGAAACTCCCCAACATGGAGAAATGATATGCACGAGATGGTAGTGCTAATTACTTCGGTTTGATCATTACACATTGCACACATACATCAAATTATCAAACTATACCCCACAAATATGCACCCAAAAAGTGCAATTATGTATGCAGCTATAGGCCTCAGATCTCAGCGCTTGGGATACTGAGGTGGGAGAATCGTGAGTTCAAGGCCAAATTAGGCTAAATAGCAAGTTCCAGGCCAACCTGATCTACACAATGAGCCTCTGCCTCCAAAATCAGTCAATCAGTTACCTATCAGCACACACACAAACAATCTAACATCTGAGTCTGGGCATATGACATCAGTTTCAAATCTCTGCAACAGACCAAGACTTGGGAATTTCTCTGTCCACACAATTTGGGGCTTTGTGAGTCAGGAGATGCCCTGGTCTTTCTGTGGAGAATGGCTGAAGCAAGCCTGCCTCATATAGACACCCCATGTCCCTTTACCAGTCAAGAAGAACACATTGTGCTTGTGCCTTAACCAGACAAGGAGACATACCAGCTTCCAACCTACCAAGAGACTTGGGTTCTACTCACATTTTGAGGTAACTTGTTACAGGGAATGTGGAGAGCTAAGAACACACATCTATTCAAGTGTGCTTTGACTGATAAAACTTTGTGGGTACTGAGAGCCTAGAAGGTGTTCAATGAAAGTGTAGTTTGAAAATCCCACCACCCCATCTCAGAATATCGTAAGGACACAGGCTAGGGGGGCTTTGGTCACATGAACTTTATCCCTGTGGGCCATGTGTGTATTTGTATTATATGATGAAAGCTGATAATCATATGACCTTGAAATAATGAGGTTTCCCTGGATTGGGAGGTTGAATTCTCTGTAGTCACAGGATCCTAAAGAGTGGAGGAAGATGTCAGAGGAAGGGACAGCAAGAGATGTGCCTGGTAGAAATTGTCACACTATTCCTATTTCTGAGCTGTAAGGAAATGTACAAGGAGTGGCAGAGACTTTGGGAGCTGAGGGTAGCTCCAGACAATTGCCAAGAAGGAAATTGGAACCATGGCCTTACAAATATGACCCGTGAAACTGAACTTTGCCAATGTCTTTATTATTTTTCTATCACTGTGATACAATACCATGACCAAGGCCACTTGTAAAGGACAGAGTCTAGGTTTATGGTTCCAGGGCTTTAGAGTTCACAACAGCAGAGTAAAGGCATGGCAGAGGTGGCTGCAGCAGCAGCGGCAGGCTCAGATCTCCATCTACAAGGAGGAGCTAACAAAAAGATGAAGAGTCTTTAGAAACCTCAGAGCTCACCCACTCCTACTGACACACCTCCTCCAACAAGGCCACACTCTTAATCCTTCCCAAACAGTTCCACCAACTGGGAACTAAGCACTTAAACATATGAGCCTATGGGGACCATTCTTATTCAAAGCACCACAGCCAACCCCCCAGATATGGTGGGGACTGCAGTCTTCTGACCTCCTGATTCTAGACAGATGATGTTGTACCATGCTGAGAACTAAACACTTGCATGATGTTATACACTAATCTGATGGTGATTTGTTGCTACAGTAATAGATTATGAATACAAACACCAACTGTGGGTCCCTGAAAATCTTGAGAGCCACTGAGTATTCCTGGTCTTCCAGAGAAGTGCAACTCCACACTCTTCATGCAGAGTGCCTAGAACCTACTCACTGCATGAGGCTCATATATATCCCTGTTAGCCCCATATGCTGACAAAGTGAGTATCAAATAGTAGTCATTTTTATCTCTTTCTGAGTATTTTAGGAGTCTTGTTTTGTTTTGTTTTGTTTTGTTTTTCCTTTCTGCCAAAGAGGTGTCTAAAGGCTACTTCAAAAGGACTTAGCAGTAAACTTGACCAGGGGAGTTGTTTTTCAGAGGTCTACTGTGAGAATCTGTGAATTAGGTGAAAATGCTTAGCTCCAGTCCACCTGGGGTGGGGGCATTTCCAGACTCCAAGATGAAAGAAGTCAGCTGGAGTGGCTAGCACACAGACTCAGACTTCAGGACAAGGAAACTGAGGCAGGCATAAGTGGGTTGGGAGCAACTGGGAAGGACTTGAGATGTTGCGAAATCTGTCTGCTGTGGCCAGCTTGCTTTTCAGGCCCCAAAAGGATGTAATTGTTTTAAAGACTTAAGGCATCATGGTCTTCCTATCACAGGACCACCATAGAGGCAAATCTCCAACAAACACACTGTTACTAAGTATTCCCGAGATTAATTCTCCCACTCACAAAGAGTTCTGGAGTCCAAAGGACAGCTAAGTAAGTCTGGGTATATGATACATGACTGGATTCCATAATCCAGGTCCAAAGCTTCAAAAACAAGATCCCCTCACCCCATCCCACTTCACCTGGCACACATACAAGAACCCCCACCCTACCCCATACACATACAACACGAACCCCCACCACACACCATACATATAAATTCTCAATTGGAGGATTTGCTCATAGATCCAGCCTCCCTTCAGATCACAGTCATTCCTAGTAGCCCCTTATGTTTGTCTCTCAGAAACACAGACCATCCCCAGATTAAACTTTTTAGCTCACCAATCCCCTGTGGTAGCTTCTCCAGCCAAGGTTTCCCTGTAAACCTATTTTAAACTCTTTTAGCAGAGAAAAATATTTGGATCTCTGCCTATTTTGCAAAGGCTTAGCATCACATTACATAGTCAGAGCTTCTGTTTTTTTAATATTATGTGTCTGTACTATTTAAACACACATGGAAAGTAGGACCTCTTCCCTAACAAACTAAAGCTGGCTGGCGCCAGCTCTGCAATGGGAACTGTGACTGTTGTGTGAGCTGTTGTCCCCACAAACTGTAGGACACAGTCATCTGAATGTGCATGGTGGAGCCAGAGTGAGCCTTTCTGAAAAGTTCAGTAACTAGAGCATCGAGGAAGACTTTCCACTAATTACTCAAATGTCACAGCCTGCATCTCACAGTGGACCACGGAGTTGACCTTTGGACACAGACATGTTATTCTCTTTATATTTGTGGGGGATCTCTTTTAATTACAAAGTTTCTTTTTCCTTTCTGTAATCTTAAGTCTTATTTTAGTCCCTGTTCTACTGCATTACATTAGTTGGGGTTTCTAGTTCTGCGACAAACACCATGACCAACTTGCGACAAACACCATGACCAACAAGCAGGTTGGGGAGGAAAGGGTTTATTCTGTGTACACATCCACATCATAGTCTGTTGTTGGAGGAAGTCAGGACAGGAACTCAAGCAGGGCTGGAGCCTGGAGGCAGAGCTGGTGCAGAGGCTGCAGTTCTACTTTCTTGTCAAGACCATTAGCCTACAAACAATGACATGGAGACTTATTATTAGCTGTGAAATCTTGGCCTTTAGTTTAGACTAGTTCCCAACTACTTCATATAACTCAAACTAACCTGCTTCTATTAGTGCATACTCTGCCAAATTAGTTTTACCTTTCTTCAGTATGGCATGTACAACTTGCTCCGAGTCTGTTGGTATCTACCTGCCTCTCTTTCCCCAGAGTCCTCTTTCTCCCTAGAAATCCTGCCTAGTCTCTCCTGCCTAGCTATTGGCCATTCAGCTCTTTATTACACCGTCACAGCAACACATCTTCACACAGTGTACAAATATCCCACAACAAGAGGCCATGGAGGGTGCTGTTTACTGGCTTGCTTCCCCTGGCTTACTTGGCCTGCTTTCTTATAGTACCCAGGACTAGCAGCCCAGGGATGGCACCACCCACCATAGTCTGGACCCTCCCCCATTGATCACTAAATGAGAAAACGCCTTACAGCTGGATCTCATGGAGACATTTCCTCAATGGAGGCTCCTTCTACTCTGATGACTCTAGCTTGTGTCAAGTTGACACACAAAACATGTCAGTTTGGACACCATGACCAAAGCAACTCTTATAAAAGAAAATATTTAATTGTGGGCTCGCATACAGTTTCAGAAGTTTAGTCCATTATCATCAGGATGGGGAGCATGGCAGCACTCATGGTGCTGGAGCAGTAGATGAGAGATACATCCTGATTCTCAGGCCAAGAGAGGAACTGGGGCTGACATGGGCTTTTGAAACCTCAAAGCCCACTCCCAGTGACACAATTCCTCAAACAAGGCCACACCTCCTAATCCTTCTAATTCTTCTCAAATAGTGCCATTCTTGACAACTAAACACTCAAATAAATGAGCCTACAGAGGTCATTCTTATTCAAACAACTACAGGTTTAAACAACATTCTTAACCCAGGTATCTAGACTATGGGAACACACATGCTTTGTAATGCTGCATGTTTCAGGAGGTCAAGAAAGAGCTGCTCAGAACAATTTCAGCTAATCTCAATTGATTAAAAGTCTATTTTATAGGGAATAGAATAATGACTCAGCAGTTAGGAGCACTGGCTGCTCTTACAGAGGACCCTGGTTCATTTCCCAGCACCTACATGGTGGCTCACAACCACCTGTAACTCCAGTCCCAGGGAACTCAACACCCTCCTCTGGCCTCCTCAGGCACTAGGTACAAAAAGTGGTTCACAGACATAAATGGTTCACAGACTCATATACTTAAAATAGAAATAAAATAAATATTTTAAAGGAATCTGTTCTACCTTTTATACATATGAATAGTTTCTCCACGACATGGTCAAAGTCTTCTACTCCTGGAAAGTACAAGGTGTTGACCATGCAGACTCCACAGGGGAAGACACCTGAGCGGTTATAGCCTGAAGGTCCTGGAATCAGTCCAGGCAAGAGAAGCCGAACAACACCATGATATGAATTATATTCCAGCTGTGTGTGGGGGGGGGTACATGTGTGTGCGCAGGCACATGTAGGTGTGCATGTGGATACCAGAGGTCAACATCAGGCATCTTTCTTGATCTCTCTCTCTCCACCTGACTCTTTTGAAACAGGGCCTCTCATTGATTGCTCTGGAGCTTACTGTTTGGGCTAGTCTGGCTGGTACCACCTTCTATGTACTTTGAAGCATCTCTAGACTATTTATAATACCTAAAATTATGCAGATGTAAAAATAGCAATAAACTATTATAGAAAAGGATAAGAAGTATTCTATGTTTAGTACAAACATCCTCCTGAGTTTTGTGTGTGTACTAGTGTGCATGTATCAAAGTCCCTGCACATGTATGTGCCTGCCATGGTACACATGTAGAGGTCAGAGGACCATCTTGTGTGTCAGCCCACTTCTTTACCTTATTTTGAGACTAGGTTTCTGTTGACTTTCCACCACACACATCAGGCTGACTCTTTCACAGCTCACCTCCAAGCCTATTCCCCAGTATTAACTTTTTAGAACTATTTTCAATCCACAGCTTGTTGGCTCTGAACCTGCAAATGTGGAGAGCTGGCTGTTTACTTAAAGGAATTAATCCTATGAATACAATAAAAGCTCTGATCAATTTCAATATCTTTAAAAGAAAAGAACAGAGGATTTCACAAGTCAGCCACTATGGGACAGAACATGTCCTTTATGAGAAGAATTGCTGTAAACTGTTATAAAATGACAATGGGGTTGGAGCCAGATGTTCTGAACCTGCTGGATGCTGCTCCGATGGGGCCTAAGACTTTGCTTTAGAAAGTGGTTTTCCGATTACCTCCTGAAGACAGACAGAGTCTTCCCCTTCGGATAAGTTAGCTGATCCCTGATCACTGTCAAAGAAAGGCATGAAGTTGCTAGAGCATCTTACAGCACACACAGTCTGGCCTGTCCCCTGTTCCAAACACTCCCGGCACCCTGGTTCTGTAGGAAATTAACTGCAGCTCCTTGGTAGAGCAGACAAGGGCCCCTGCTCACATCCTGCCTTGCTGTAGAACCTCTTCCCAGGACCCACCATTCTTTCTTGAGTTACAGAAACACTGCCCCACTTCCACCCTATCCCAGTGCTCTTCCCAACTTCTGTGGCTATTCCAAGCACCATATAACTCTACTTAAGAGAGTGCTTCTAGCTTGCCTGGGTTCTGCACCACCTCGGGGCACTGCCTCGTGACTCCAAAATTCCTGCTCTGCCTGTTGACTTTATCCAGATGGATGCAAGGTGGATCCATCTTTCCAAGGTGGATGCAAGCTTTTCAGTTTATAACATTGTGGGGGTGGGGGCTGGTGAAGCCATTCTAAGGTCCATAAACCTGGGTTTAAATAGCAGAAGTAGGAGGCAAATGGCAGAATGAGGAAGGATTTATTTGTTTACTTGTTTGATTTTGAGACAGGGTCTCATGTATCCCAGGCTGGCCTCAAACTTGCTAAGTAGTCCTGGGTAACCTTGGGTTTTCCTCATTCTCATGTCTCTGCCTCTCTAGTGCTGGGATTAGAGGCCCACACCCCTGTGCTCCATTTATGTTGTGCTGGAGATCCAGCCCCGAGTTTTGAGCATGCTAAGCAAGTGCTCTGTCACCTGAGACATGCTCCCAGCCCTCTGGCTTAACTTCAAATCTGATGAAGGAATTCTCAGCACTGATGGAATTTTGGATACCCAGGCCTTAGCAATCTCAACTAGAAAGATTTAAGACTCGGCTGACTTTAGATGACATCACCAACATCTTGAAACTGTTTCTCCCTCTCTGGAATTCAGTTTTCATTACTCTACCGCTGAAGTCATTCTCACCTTGACTTTTCAGTCAAGATCCTAGCAATGTGAACTATTGTAACACATCAGAGTCTTAAATCTCCAGTTTCAACGTTTTCTTACTAATTTTATCAGAAGGAATGGCCACAAGAAAAGTTGTGACTCCACACCACAGTGAAGACACAAGTTTGTAGGAAGAAGAGTTGTTTAGTCTCACAGTGTTGTAGGTGTCAGACTGTGATAGGGCAGCCCCACTCCATCTGCATCTGTGGAAAGACAGCACAATGGTAAAACCATTCACCCCACAGATGGGATGTGAAAGAAGAGCTTGGGGGCTGGGCCTCAATAATCCCCTTAAAGGTGCCCTGTCAGGGCCAGAAGACTCCTCACTTTACCCATCTCCTCAAGCTTCCCACCATCTTCCAATAATGTCACTGCTTATGGTCCAGGCCTTTAGCACAGGGACCTCAGAGGGTACTTTAACCACAGCAAATACAAATAAAATACTTTACTTACAAAATTTACAAGGTGGGGCTGTTTATTGTCAAAATTGTGTTTGAGTATAAAATATCAGTAAACATATAATATCCTAAAGTATATGGCTTTTTTAAATGGAGAAATATTTTTAAAACAGAATGTGATCCTAAGACAAGAAGGTTGTGATTTTGTTATTAGTTTGAACAGTTCACCACCTGTGCCTGTAGGTTCCACACCTGTGGGTTTAACCACTGTTATTTGGAAAGTATTTAAGAAATAAAATTTCATCTGCACTGAGAAGCAGAAACAAGCTTTTGTGATTATTTCCTGAGTAATTCATTACACAGCCACTTACATGATTAGGAAATAGAAGTAATCCAGAAGTTACTCAAAGGATTCAGGGGTGTATGCAGGCCATGTGCAACTCCTTCTCCACTTTATCATCTAAGGACTGCAGCATCCCTGCATTTTTGCCACTCTGGAGGGTTCCGGGCATTAAATTCTGGATACAACAATATGACTGCCTTCAAGTGGTGTTGACCACACAAAACAGTGTGTGAACTCATCTCATACATCTAACCAATGAAGTGCATTGAAGAGAATTTCTTTCGGTCCAATTTCATACTTCAACTATCAGGGGGAAAAAAGTAACTTCGGAGCATGTCATAGCCAATCCAAAAGAGAATCTGCCCTCCCAGGAAAAACCAAAGCATTTTTCAAATTATAAGACACCTGAAGTATCTGAATTCAGGATCACAGCGAGAGTACACATTGTTAACACTGTTATGGAAGAGACGTCTGCTACGAATCTGTAGAGATGAGATATGTTCTCTTTTTGTCCAAACGAGGTGCACTTTCTTGATTTCCCACAAAACAGCTGCAACAACACCCGCAGCCAGGCATATGGATTTCTTAACTGTGACTTGAGGATTGTGGCTAGTGAAACATTGTGAAATAACACTCGTCATGTTGTAAAATGTACCCTCGGCCATTTATTAGGATTTTAAAGGCAGAAATGAAAGGTGCTCTGAGCACATTACTCTAGCCTGATTAGAGGAAAATGCTAAAGTAACAAAGAAAGGCTGTGAGGGGATGGCTGGCCAGAGCAGATTTTGATGCCACATTGGGGTTTACTGAAGGTCATGGGACCTGTTGTGATGGCTGGAGCGTAAGCATTTGCTCAGTTGACAAGACATCACTAACATAACTTGCATGTTCTTTTAAAATGTGGGTTTTATATGGACAGCAAGCATTGATCTAAGGGCTGTGTGTAGGGAATCGGGGGATGGAGAAACAGAACATCTCTTAAAGATGTTTTTCATTTTTACCTCTCACGAAACAAGACTGTCAAAATGAAAGTAGCAGTCTTTCCATGAGAACTTGGGTCAAACAAACCATGGATTGTGCCACCTTAAGATGGGAAAGCTAGCTGGTTTAAGAAGAGTAAAGTTTCATCATTCTTGAATATCTTACAGAAAGACCTGAACTTCAAAATCTACAAGTCTTTCCAAGCTAAACACAGAGGGTGGAAAAAACAAAAAACCTAACAAGTTATTTTTGACCCAGGAAAGCCAACCTGAAGATCACATAGTAAATACAAATTACCATTGACAAGAGAAGACATGATTTATTCTCCCAGTGAGTCTTTTTATGTGAGTGGGCGATATGGAGCTGTCAGCAGGCAGAGTCATTTAGATGGCTGCGAATCGAAAGCCGAAAGGACAGCTGAGGTATCACCAGAACTCGTGAGACTCCGTAAAGAATTTCAGTTTCTCAGCTGAAGCCGAGGGATGAAATTGTGAAATAGATTCAAGTGAAGGAGAGTTTATAGTTTGCAGATGGACAGGATGGAGGGACAGCAGTCCATCTCTTTGAGCTTCATTTTCAGCTCTTTCTCTGGGTTGCTCTCTCCTCACTAGAGTATGGACAGATGTCTGCCTGTACCTCCTGCAGCAGCTCCTATACTCCCCCAGTCTCTCCTTCCTTTGATGTGGACCTTGGCTCATGTTGCTGACAGTCTCTACCTGCTGCAATTTGCCTGTCTGGGAGCAATGCTTTCTCTCCTGCATCCATGGACCAGGAAAGAGTATGATGATATGTTGGCTTTCAACCTGGCTGCACACATCCTTGATACAAGGATGATCAGATTTCCTTCAATGTAAGAAGTATCTTAAGTCAATTATATCCTCAGAAAACATATCTAGGCTGTAAATCTGTCAACTTTGACTCTCTGTCCCGCCCTCTCCAACACTCCTCATTGCCATGGGCCAACACTCTGTGAATCTTTTGGGAAGTCTAATCCTCCCCTTGGGTTTATTCCAGTCTACTCTTCTTCACCTACCACCAGCTCCTCACATTCAGGAAGCTTTCTGTGTACAAGGGAGAGGGTCAGACACTGCAGCCTAGTACATGCTACCCCTTGACCTCTAGGGCTAGTACAATGAGACTCTGGCATGGAGGAGCTACAGTCAGATCTAACAAGCATACCCACATGACTCACAAGCATGACCCTGAAGTCTCAGAGTCTCATCTAAACTTAGAGGATCAGGAATCGTTCCCCAGTGTTCCTCTCAGAGTCATACTTGGCTGTTGTGTGCAGAGGACTATCAGTGCCTTCCTTAATCTCCAACCTTCTCCTTCCCTCTCTCTCTGTCACCTCCTGGGAATAATCATATTGGTTAAACCACTGTGAGTTACACAGATATGCAGCAGACTCACTGAGTGTTTAAATTCACACCCAAGGGTCATCATAGTCTCTGGGATAAAGAGGTTAGATGACCGTTGATATTATTTTGTTGATAAAGAACCAATACCCATCAATCATGTGATCATATGGTAAGTGTGTGGTCATATACATAGTCAAAAATATTTTACACTTATTAATCCAATAGTGTACTGGGGGGATATATGTTTAAAACATGAAAATCTACCTTAAGTCAAAGAGAACGCTGATGCTCTGGTCTGAAGACCAAGCAAGGCTCTGAAAGCCATCAGTAGAATTGCAAGGACTCCTGGGGAACATCTGTGTTTCTGAGGATTGAAGTGATCTCAGCTTCGGAAGAGTCTGTAATTTGGGCAGGTGCTGTCTTCAGTTCTGTGAGTCCTGTATTTTCGAGGGAGTTGAGTATATGAGTATGGGCATGTATGTGTGTGTGTGTGTGTGTGTGTGTGTGTGTCTGTGAGAGTGTGTGTGTGAGAGAGTATGTGTGTAAGGTGTGCATGTATGTGTATATTTGTGTATGAGTGTGTGTATGTATGTGTGAGTCTGTGTGTATGTGAGGTGTATGTGTATGTATGTGTGACTCTGTGTGTGACTCTGTGTGTGTGTGTGTGTGTGTGTGTGTGTGTGTCTATCTTTTTGAGAGCATGTGTATTTAAGACTTACATACATCTACCAGGTCAGAGAAGTTACTTTTCTAATAAGAAATCAATTAGAAAACCCATGATTTGGAATCAATCTTGAATTGTACTGTAAACATTAGGTAACTAGAAAGAAAGACATATAGACTTCATTCAAAAGCAGGGATTGACTTTAGAGCTCAAATTATTAACAACTTGAATGTGAAATGACCAAGCCGTTTTAATATTAAACTGCTCGGCAAATCTTAAAAGTGAACTTTTGTTTTTAGGATAAGAACATTGCTGCTTAGTTATCATTTGAATTGTTTTAGGACTCTGTGAACATTCCAGGAACTGGTTAGGAACTCCCCATTTTCTGAAAAAAAAAAAAAAAAAAAACTAGGTAGTCATTATTCAGTATTTGACCATGGGGGGGGGGTGGCAGCTGGGAGGAATCACAAACAAATCAAACAGCTCTGTGCTGCAACTCACTTAGTAAGAGTGAATCCAGAATGCACAAGTCACTAATTTGGAAGCGTTCTGGATGCAGTTCCAGTTAGAGAGGGCTTCACTTCTAGACAGGACCTCAGAACTCTAGCTCTAAGGCATAAAACGGTTTTGGGGGAGAAAAGCAGCTTTATACCTTCTCCAAACTTATCTTTCTAGCATGAAAAAAAGGAGAACATGGGGAGAGCTGAAGCCAAAGAAAGAGAGGAAGGGGGCAAGATCAGCATGCGTGACACATTGGTTTACAAGGGCCTCTATGAGTGCTCTGCAGACTCCACCAAAAACCAGCATTTACAGTTTTAAACTCCTTAACCACAAGCATGCCTTGTGTTTTCAGAATGCTATTTACTGATATTTTCTTCTCTAAGGTCAGAAACTTCCTTAAAGGAGGGAGTCAGGAGGGAGCAGAGAGAACGGCCTTCTGTAACTGTTTTAAAATTCAGTTTATCACCAGGTTTGATGTTTCAACACTGCTGAAAGAGAAATGCCTGAAATATAATTTCTAGGCCTGCTAAGACATCCAATTTTGTCCATTCTTTGAAACAAATTAATGTGATGGCCAAAGGTACCACTTGGTAAGAAACCAGATAGACTATATATTTGACCTTTGATTATTATTACAAGGGAACTGACTGGGTAATGGAGCACTCAGTGGCATCCAACTAGCCTATAATATTGGTGAGGTTTCAAGAGAGATAGAGGTAAAAATGGACATTACGCTTAAATTTTAAACGTACAAGTGCATGCTAAGATCATGGGTAAATTAAACTTGCCTCTGATCTAGGAAGAGAAGTGAAAATAGATGGAAGATTCAGCTGTCCTTCTGTATGGTACTAACAACAGGAGAGAAGGGCCTCTCTGCTGGGATAATGAGACAAGAGGGGGAAACAGAAAATGGAAAGAAGCAGGAAGTATGTAGAAGCAGAAAGTGAGGAAAGACAGGAAGTAGAAACAGGGGGTGTGGAGAAGCAGGGTTTAAGTCAGGCAACAGCACCTCTGACATCTTGTTCTCTCTCTCACCCCTGTTCTTCCCTTTCTTTTCCACCCCTTTCTTCTCTGATGGTGAGTGGAGACTGATGTGCTCTCTGTGGGGCTGCTACAGGAATCCAGCAAGCAAAATCAACAGCCTCCTCCATCTCTGAGCCTAACAGGAAGAGGACACTGTAGCAACATCAGAGAAGTGTGGTGAAGAGCTTTGTTCAAGAGCTGCGGCTCACCTGTGTGTCTGCCAGTGACCCCAGCCAAGTAAGGCTCTCTAGTCAATGGCACATCTTGAAATACTGTGACTAATAATATATACAAGGGCTTGTGTGCTTGTCCTTTAGTCAGTGGATATTCACACAATACATGTGCCGTAGACTGTCATGATGATCCTAACCAATTATGTTAGGAAAACTAAAAAGGATCTCCCACCGACCACTTCTTCCACATCTCCTCTCTCACTGGTCATCTGCCCATAGATCTCTCAGACTGGTCAACTACTAATACCACGGAAAGATTCTTAATGGCTTGTTTAATTCAGTAGCAGCTTCCCTATAGGGGAAGTAGAAGGAAATACAGCTCACCTGCCCTTACACACATGATCCACTGAAAGGATGATGGTGATGATGGTGATGATGATGATGATAATGATGATTGATTGATGATGGATGGATGGATGGATGATGATGACTGGTTGATTGATGTGTGATGATGATGACAATGACAACAATTATTTATCCCAGTGGAATGTCAGTACTCTTGGAGAACGTTGGCCAATGGGCAATCTGATATCACCTCTATGTAGCAAGCCCTATCCAGCACTGTCCAGACAGAAACATGTGTAAGTATTTCCATCTGGCTAATGTTCAGATGGCACCATCTACATCTCACTGATATGAAAATAATTTTTTCAGATCATCCCAACTTTTCAAGACCTCAGGTGGGTAACAGACAACATTTGTCTGTGCATCTGTTTTGTGTATGCCTTTGAGACCTTTGATCCCAACCTTATCAAAATCTAAAGGAGAACAGGCAAGCAAAATATTCCTGTGTCAAGGGAAACTGATGCACCTGTACCTTTTGGGTCTAACTCTGGAAGCAGAGGGAATACAACTCCTCCTGCAGTTGACAGAAGCAGTGGCAGGCAGGGTGCTGCAACCCAGCTTCAAGCAAGAGCAGGGAGAACATGGAGACTGAAGGGATAGAGAGAACCTCCTGGTAAGCATTGATCAGGCACCAGGAGCATGGCAGTGGCATGTTGGCTGAGGCAGAGGGGTGTGAACTGGTTTCCTCCTTCCTTGCTTCCTATCTCCTTCCTGTGGCTCCTTAGCTAGCCCTGCTGAAAGGAAGCTCAGGCATCAATGAACCTCCCTGTGGTGTGGAACAGGGCATAGGAGAGAAGAGTGGCATGGATCTGAGAGCCTAACACAGAGACGGAGTGTGCTAGCCTCATTAGCACTAACACTGGGTGCTAAATAAATTCAGAAAGGATAAAGGGAAATGTTATCAGGATTTACTGTGGGTGTAGATACACACCAGCATGTACCAAGATGGCTCAAAGCATTCAGCAAGAAACTCATGAAAAGTTGAGTGTAGGGATATTTGAAAAGTTGTTAAGTAATTTTACCACTCCATCTTCTCTTGCCTAAATAACAAGAGAGATCTCATTGGACATCATTAGAATCACCATCCTCAATCCAAAGCAGCTAACTGCATAATTGTCTTTCTCTTGTGGAGAGCCAAGTTTAGCTGGTCTAAGGAACTATCCAGGGAATGCCTACTTCTCACCCATCCATTCTGCTCAGCTGCTAAATACACAAGCACATGCACACTCAGTTCTCAAAGCCTATGATGGTGCCTGGTTTGTTCTAGATCACAATACTGTGGCATTGGAGAGTGGGGGCCATGCCAAGCTGACTTCACTATGATGGTATCAGAGCTGAGGTTGAGTTACCAGTTTCAACATGCTGATGTCAAAGCCAGCCTACTCCTCCAACTCACTTTATCTGCTGTTGAAATAATTGGTCAAAATTAAGCCAGGGGATAAAGACAGAGGATCATTTAAGGGCGTGGTAGACTATGTTCCCCATGCCAGTTGCTCCAGGTAAGCTCTGTATAACATGTTGTGTATGCTGAGTTGAGAATTGGGAGACAGACAGCTCTCGCTCCAAACCCCAGCTCTTTGTTTACCAGCTATAAGGCATTGGTCACAAGTCTTTTATCTGTAAAATGGAAAGAATGAGATGAAGATTAGGGATGCAGTACACAGGGAGGTCCATCAGGCTTCCTAAGTGTTTGACCAGCGACACGTCATGTAAGTGTGGATACTCGTTAAAGATTAATCGTTGATAAAAATGAGAGCCTGTAATGAGTGCTTGTGACAAAACTGTCTCCCAGTCCATTTCTTTTAACAACTGGCACAATTGTACTTCCCTGCTCTCCTTTTTTCCTTTTATTGAAAATAGATTTTTTCCTCACATAATGACTCTTGACTATAGTTTCCCTTCCCTTGCTCCTCCCAGTTCGTCCTTCCCTTCCCTCTCATCCAGACCCACTCCCTTCTATCTCTGATTTAAAAACAAGCAGGCCTCTAAGGGATAATAATAAAATAAAATAAGATAAAACTAATGTATCAGAACTGAACAAAACAAACCAACAGAAGAAAAGACTCAAGAGAAGTTTCAAGAATCAGAGGCCCACTCATTTGCATAATCAGAAGTCCCATAACAGCAGTAAACTGGAAGTCATAATGTAAGTACACAGGACCTGGTGCAGACCCATGCAGGCCCTGTGCGTGCCGCCTCAGTCCATGTGAGTTCATGAGCTTTGCTCATGTTGATTCAGAGGGCCTTGTTCTCCTGGTGTCCTCCATCCCCTCTGACTCTCACACTACTTCTGCCTACTCTTCTGTGGGTTCCCTGAGCCCTGAGGGGAGGGATTTGATGGAGACATCCCTTTTAGGGCTGAGTGTTCCAAGCTTCCCTCATTCTTCATGACAGTCCTGATCCAGAAGTTAGCAGACCCTGCAGGACCTTTCCAAGCATAGGAATAAGTAGTCACTAGCAATGCTGGCCTGCCCCACCAGGTTTCACTGGCACTGAGAAAGACTAACTGTGGGTATCTTTCACTCTGATCATGTACAATATACTGCGTTGATCTGAAAACGACACCAGAGCCTCTGAGATTGATGCTGTACTAATCTGGACACTACGGATCACAGTAAAGTCAACATTTGCAAACGTGTCACTGTGTAGTTCTGAGACCCAAGCATTTCCCTCTTCTCTATTTTTTTGTTGAGTTGCTTTGCCCTTCTCCTGGGTTCTTCTAACCTTCTGCCTCATGCACACCAGCACCTCCCCATGAAATTAAATCTGTTGAATGTTGTGGGGCAAAGCTTCCAAGAAGCCATCTTTAAAACTGTGATGCATATCCAAATAATTATTTAAGGATCTTGTTATTTCCATTTTTGAGAAATCCGCACATGAGAAGAGTCCAAAAATCTAGGCAACTGCTTTTCTTTGAGGGGGTATGTTGACATATCCAAAAAATAATTTCCAAAACACTACGAAATGTTTGAAATTGTTTTTCTATCTGGACAATGTGTGTGGCTTGAAAACCACATTTGCTCAGTGTGTTTTCTTAGATGGTCTTGCCAGGTGATTGGAAATAAGAAACAGGTTGTTTAAAACCACCCTGTCCAATGCCCATCTCCCCCATCCAAGGGGCTTCTATACATTCCAATTGTACAGTGTTTTACTTTAACACACTGTGTGGCCTTGCTCAGTTTAGATTTGAACCTCATTAAAAAAAAAAGCCCAAGTGGAGGAAAGGATTGTGCAAGAGATGCATGTTTATATTGCACTGTATGTTCTTGACAATCTAGCTATGTGATCCATAAACATGAATCTTAAATTTTATGAGATTACCAATCAACTTTTCAGCAAATATTACAGATTGCAAGTCAAAAATGGGGAAAATACTAGACAAACCAATATAAGCCCTAAAAGAGTTTATACATGACAGTGGACACAATGCATTTATCAAGACAGTAAAGCAAATGTTTGTGGGGTGTCTGTTTGTGCATCATTCTGTTGCTAGGTTACCAGAGGACACATACATGAGCAGGACCTGCCCTGGGCTCTCAAGCAGAAAATCCAGTGCATGCTCCACATTTTTATAGAAAAATTGATTGTATCTGATTTCAGGTTCTCATGAAAAGGCAATCAGTGCAGAATCCACTCAAAGAAGCCAAAAAAAAAAAAAGAAAGAAAAGAAAAGAAAGTAGAAAGTTCCTGGAGAATATAATACAAGCAATAAACTGATTAGTTCAGTTTCAAATCAAACAATTCCTCATACTGACTTCCGTTTACAAGTTCTGTTTTCATTATAATCATGACAAAACCAACAGCAGTTACCATACATCCTTGGCCACCCTATTTCTAAGCCTCTTTACAAGACAGGTGATGTATAAGCTGATCCCTGGACATGGATCAGCTCTGAGACTGGATGAGACATAATAAATCTTGTTAGCTACAGAGTCCTTATGACTTATTATTACATGCCATCCTTTCATATGACATGGTTGGAGATTTACATTAGAGTTTGGTTATGCAGTCCAAATGGACTTATAAAGTTGACATATGCCTGTTACCTGCTCAAACGTAGAACAGAAAATCATCTTTAGCTGACTTGTGCATACCTCACATTCCATACTTGTGTTAATGCAGATACATATGTTACCTTTAAAAGTTTATGTGTTTTCAGAACAAAAAGGACCAGATGCCAATGAAGACAAGTAGCCCAGAGGAGCCAGTCTTTCAGAGTACCTCTGTTGCAGTTTCCTCAGAATTCTGAATCCAAAACAATTTTAAAGCTGCTAGCTGAGATGGTCCAGCCTCACAGACTACTCCAGTTAGGACTTCAGATAAGCCCAGCTCTTTCCCATCACACAGGACTGGACAACAAATGATACAGCTAGCTCTCCCAAAACTTGACCATTATCTCAATTTTCTCAGGTCCCCTAAAGATGCCATCAGCCCCAGCCAACAGGAAGCAGTGTAGAGGATATGACACCCACTCAAATATTTCACATTGGTAATGGTGGAAGTATTAAGGCAACTCCACATAGTTAAAAGGGAGGTTTATTTGGGGATTTTACTTATAACAAGTAAAGGGATAAGTTAAAGGGTCCAGGAGAGGTGAAGTGCAGTCCAGCAGTGTTCTCTGGAGAACTCGGCTCGGTCTACCATCCAATATCCAGGATTACCAGGAACCAAGAGCACCAGCACATCTGGATCTCAGGTCTTAATGGCTCCCATCTCAGCCCCACCTCAGGGGCAGGCCATAGGTAGGCGTGACAGTTACCAGAAGCCTCAGTGGTGGTAGTACTTTAAGGTAAAAGCTGGAACAGCTACCCACTACACAGTGGTATGGATTTTTATATATTGATACAAATTTAAGGTTATATTTGTTATACTGTATATATTTTTATACTCTTGTTTAAGATATTGTACCTATTCAGGTCATTTAACAATGTAATGTAAATGTCTAGTCCTTGAAAGCTATTATTATAAACCATTTAGGATAATTAAGAAATTCAAGTTTAATAGTTAGTCATATATAACAATCAAACTTATAGTCATGTTAGATAAGCTTTCAAGGTCAAACAGATATATATTTTAAATATATAGATGGTCTTCAAACACTTCAGAGACCTACAGACTATGGCATTTAAAATGTTTTAATAACATAGGGCTTTTCATGGCAATGAGACCTGCCTGCTCCTGACAGCACCAATTTATTTCAAAAAAGGATGATGGGTGTCAAAGAACTTCCATATGGAGTTTGCTTTCTATGTGGCAAAGCTAGTCACTGGGAAAGAAACTGTCCTTGCCTCAACTGCTGATAGTATGCTTCCCAAATTGGACAAGCAGGGCACAAAAGAAGGTGACTAAAAAACTTTTCCAAGACAAAGTAAGACAGTCCTTCATAATTCCTGATTCACAGAAGAGTCTGTCAGATATTCTAGGCTAAAGATGGATGCCCCGATGTTGCAGAGGAACCTTGGGTGACTGTTCAGGCAGTCAGATGTCTTTGTCATTTCTATAGTTTTGGAAGTTGCTTGATCTGCACTTCCTATTTACTGAGGAAATATATCCTTCTTAGGGTTGAAGACTAGATGGTTATAGTTATAATTTTTCTTGTCAGTAAATTCAGAAAATAAATTTAAATAAGAGGTATAAAGTATATAAAGGTGAGAGACCTAAAAGCTTGAGTTTTTTATCTAAGGAAATGTTTTGAAGTCTAAAAAGAAAGTTTTGGTTTGGTAATATAAGTTAGTATAGAAAATAAATTAGGTATAAAACTTTTGACTTACCAAGATAGGATAGATAATGGAATATTTTTCTCTGAATTTGCCAATACAGATAGACTGGACATTGTAATGTAATTCTCATCTGATAATTGTTCTTATTGTATATAATTTTACTGTGTTAGAGTTAAAACCTTTCCTTTTTATTTAGCCAAAGGGGAAAATGTTGTGGGATATTTGTACACTGTGAAGATGTATTGCTGTGATTGGTGTAATAAAAAATCTGAATGGTCAATAGCTAGGCAGGAGAGATAGGTGGGACTTCTGGGCAAAGAGAGAATGCTGGGACGAAGGAAGGTGGAGTTGCCAGCCAGATGTGAAGGAAGCAGAAAGGGCAATATGGAGATGAGGTAACGAACCACATAAAAGAATGTAGATTAATAGATACGGGTTAATTTAAGTTATAAGAACTAGTTAAGAACAAACTTAACCTAAGACTGAGCTTTCATAATTAATAATAAGTCTCTGTGTCATTATTTGTGAGCTGGCAGCCCAAAGAAAAATCCAACTATACCCCTTCACATACAGCAGTGGTTCTCAACCTTCCTAATGCTGTGACCCTTTAATACAGTTCCTTATGTTGTGGTGACCTCCAACCATAAAATTATTTTTGTTGCTACTTCATAAATGTAATTTTGCTACTGTTATGAATTGTAAAGTATCTCTGTTCTGATGGTCTTAAGAGACTCCTGTGAAAGGGCTGTTTGGCCTCCAAAGGGTTTGCAACCCACAGGCTGAGAACTGCTAACACACAGAAACCTCTTGGTCTCAGAACAGTCTTCAAGGTTCAAGGTTCCAGTATCTTTTGCCAGGTAACTAGTTTAAACTCAGTGGCTTGTTCCCTCATCTCTTACATGTCCTGCTTCCTCTGTGTCTGGCTAGCAACTCTTGGTGTCTCTGCCCTTTCTCTTCCCAACATCCTCTCTGTCCCCCAAAATCCTGCCTATCTATTGGCAGTGAAGCTTTTTGTTTTTGTTTTTTTAAAGATCTGTTTACTATATATACAGTGTTCTGCCTGCACACCAGAAGAGAGTGTCAGATCTCATTACAGATGGTTGTGAACCATATGGTTGCTGGGAATTGAACTTGGGACCTCTGGAAGAGCAGCCAGTGCTCCTAACTGCTGAGCCATCTCTCCAGCCCCAGCAGTGAAGCTTTTTATTAAACTAATCAGTGTGACAAATCTTCACAGTGTACAAAAAGATTATTTCACAACATCTCTCTTCCAGATAATCTTCTTGTGGGTCCAGGAGAGGTACAGGAGTCCACAACCATGAAACAACAGAGGGAGACTCACTGAAGTTTGAGATGCTCTGTGTGGGTAGGGAGGTCTTCTTCCTTAGCTGGAGACCATCTTGGCAGGGAAGAGATTGCCTCACAATCACCTGGGCAGTGCTGCATGGCACTGTGTAGCTTGCAATGGTAAAAAGATCCTTGTAAATTTCTACTAAGAGCCACTTTGAGTCCCTATGGCCACTCCTGTGCTCCTGGGCATTAGGCTAGTGAGACCTATAGTCTGAGCTTTAAGTTAACCATAATGCTATGGAGCCTGACACTTTAGTTAATAATTCAGGACCCAAACTCCATCCCAAAGATTAAAATACTTGGCATCTCAGTGAGTTTAAGTAGCCCACTATAAAGCTGGGTTCATATTCTGGCTGTCTCCAACTCTCATATCAATAACAGCCGCCTCGGTTCCCATGAAAAATTATCTCATTTCTATGAAACCTCCCTGGGAAAGTTTCTTGCCATCAGTTTCCCACTCTGAATTCTGTCTATGGTTCTCTTATATTTTTGGTTGTTAGCCTAGCTTTTAACAGCTGAGCCATCTCTCCATCCCTCTGTCTACAGTTCTCTGTAATCAGGTTTACTTCACTGCCTTGCCTGCCGATCAGGTCACTCACTAACCACCAGGCTCTTTCTCTACACAATGATCACTTCTCTTACAAGGCTTTTTCAGAATATTGAACATGAGTGACCACTCCCTTCTGTTCCAGGCGCTTCTTTTAGTTGTCAATCGATGTCTTTGTCTGATTTCCAAGTCTATATATTTATGTGATTGTTTTTAAAAAATCTCAAACTTGTCTCAATGGCTCTTCTAATTCTCCATCCCTAAAATCTGCTCAGATTTGAGTCCCAGGAGTCAGAACTCCCACAAAGCAGTGGGCAGGGGTTGGGATGGCAAGGGCAGGGGGCAGGGCTGCGTCCACCTGAACCTGAATAGCAGAAGTGGCCTGTGGACGTGTTTTTTGTAAGTAGCAACCTATTCTGGCATCCACAAATCTCAACTCTAATTAGGCTTGTTGGAATGTTTCTGAGCCTTCCTTTTAGTTAATGTAAAAAAATATTTCATTCAGAAACATCTTTGTAAAACTGATTCCGTATCATTTTGTTATTTTTCCTGGGAGGACATGAACAAATCATTTGGGTCACCAGCCACAAACCAAAATAACAGTCTCACCTCAGCTGAACTTGTTGAGCAGTAAGTTTACTGGATTCATTTCCAGGAATATGGGTGAGGGATTTCTTATGGAAGAATAGGTGCTGCCCCCCACAAAAATAGACTGCATCACTAAAAAGTCCCACCCCAGCATGAATGAAAACCTTGCTGGAATTACATCATGGAGTCCCTCCCTCAATTAACCTACTTCCTTTACACACTAGCACCACCCAGATTTGAAGTGTACCTGAGGGCAGGAGGGAACAATGGCGGCTAGAATCCCAGGTGACAGTTCTGTGACCCTCTGTGATGGACAATCTTAGCTGTCAACTAGACTGAATCTAGAATCAACTAAAATCCAAGCTGCTGGGCACTCCTGTGAGGGCTTTTCTTAATCTGATTACTTGAACCAGGAAGGCACACCCTAAATTTGAACCCCGCCTTCTGGTGGCAGCCCCATATAAAAGGGCATGGAAGAAGGAATCCTTGCTTTTTGCCCGTTTACCCTCACTCTTGCTGGCAAGTTCACCTGTACTGTTACTGCTGCCAGGATTAAATCCAGCATCTTCAGCACTCCAACATAGCCTGAAACCCAACAACTCTCCAGTAATTCCTTGGGACATCAATGCCTGATTTGGACTGCAGAGGCATCAAGGACTGAACAGTTACTGACTCTCAACCTCTCAGGTGTGAGATGGCCACTGTTGGAGTATCCAGACCACATCCTGTATAGTAAATCCCCCGTTTAATGTGTATTCCTTCAATCAGTTGATTCCCTTAGAACCCTGACTGACACATGCTCTCTCACCACTTCTATTGGAGAGTGTTAGTCTCCCATCACCACTACTTTACCTTAGTGTATCACTGTGACTATGGAGCCAAGGTCATCTCTGCTCCATGTTGACTATGAGATGAACATGCTCCACTCAAAGGACAAAGCCAGATGGCAGCACACATTCACAGAAGAGGTGGGTGCTCACTGAGAGAGGAATAAAGAGAGCTCTACCTGACCCATCCGCCCTGTTGTCTGCTGGTACACATCTTCCTTAGGTCACCGCAACACTCATAGTTCAGTGGCTGGAATAGAGATGGTCTGTGAGACCAAGCAGGAGACAGCGGCTCTTTCCTTCCTCCAGCATGTGGCTGTCTGTTGGTTGCCCCCCTTGACTCTGAACCATAGGGCCCTCCTCAGCTGTCTCCCCTCTTCCTGTCCCCTGTAAGCCATCCTTGGTCTAAGCTGCCTGTAAGTCCAGTTTGTCACTTGATTGGGCTCCTCAAATAGAGGAATTCGATTACCTGAAGGCTAGCCCTGGGTCAGATGCCACTCCTGTGGCTAGAAAGAACATAGCTGGGCTCTTCAAATGAACATGTTCATCACAATATCCACAGGATTTTCTCTGTGGGAGGGGCTCTTGGAGAAAACTCCACCTTTGTGGATCATGTCATTGCTGGTAGCAAAGAAGACAGTGACTGTTTTCCTGATGAATACTCTCTGAAGGTAAACCTTGCACATGCTAGTTAGTGAGAAGTACTGAAGCAAGGACCAAACTCACTTAAAAAAAAATACTGAGAGAAAAAGGGAGAAAGGGATTGGGAATAAAAAGGAAAGTTAGGAACAGGATGACAAAGAGGGAATTCTCCTTGGGAACTGCTTCCTGGTGTACACATGCCCACATGAGACTCAGCTCAGCAGAGGAAGAGCGTATCTGTTTTTAGAAAAACAATAATGTAAATGTGGAAAGTAAATAAAAGGGGAATTCTGGCTGGATGGGAGCCAGTTTCTCAGCTCCACACATGTGGAGCAGGGAGAGGACCAGGTGAGGTGCTGTCCCCCTCTGCAGCTCTAGCCTCCTTGGGAACCGGCTGCTGGGGATATTTACATTACAAGACCGAGGCTGGCTGAGGCTGTGCTCGGCACTTGGATATGCGGTTAAATAATCTGCGGTTTGGCTGCTGGTTTCTTTAGTGTGGTTAAATAATTGGTGTTGTCTTGGTTGCTAGCTACTTTAAAAATGACTGTGTGCACTTGTCTCTCCCTCACTCACTTTTTTCTTCCTCTTGAGCAATTCTGAGGAGCCCCTGGCAGAAGTTGGCTGCCAGCTTTTAGAGATGTCCTAACCTCTGTTGTCATAGACTCATCCCCGCATGCTTTACAAGGAGCTGAGAACCTCAGAAACTTCTCACTCAGGCCCAGAAGGTCCTCAGAGGAAATCAGTTCACTTCTGCTTCTAAGGGAGACAAGGCTGTGGACACCCATGGCTTTCCAGCTTTCATAACCAGGACTCACGTGCTCCCCAGATTCACAATGAGAATTGGGGCAAAAAATGTGCTGACCTTGGACAAATGACCTGGAGAGCAGGGCTTCTTCTGTGGCTTGATCTGTAGGATCTGCGATGGGCTGTGACACACAGAGGTGGTCAGTGTTTGCTGAATGAAGGTTAGTGAGAATGGAAATTCATAATTCAGGGTGGACTTAACTTCTCTTTAATGGTCACCAAACTGCCAAAAACTATTGTGCCTTGGGACAAGAAGAAACCATCTCCTCTGTATCTTTCCCTTGCCACATCCCAACCCTACCCTTGACCCCAGATAAGTGATGATAAAGGCAGTGCAGCCATCTTTTAACAACAAACTGATTAGTGCAGCTGGGATGGTATATGGCTGAAGATGAGCCTACATCTGACAGACCTAACACACACACACACACACACACACACACACACACACACACACGCACACACACACACACACGCACACGCAAGTGCACATGCACACACAAAAAGAATTGAGCAGTGTAGCTGGAGTTTTTCTCTCTGGGTCCCGCCAAGCCCTGGCAATCCCATAGCCCACTTATAAAATAAATACACAGACGCTTATATTATTTAAACTGCTCGGCCATTAGCTTAGGCCTACCATTGTCTAGCTCTTACACTTAAACTCAGCCCATTTCTGTTAATCTATGTCACCACGTGTTCCGTGGCTTTACCTGTTGTCTTTACATGCTGCTCCCTGGACAGCAGGCTGGCGTCTCCTCCCAACTTCTACCTCCCAGCCTCTCCTCTATGTTTGTCCCGCCTATCCTATACTTCCTGCCTGGCTACTGGCCAATCAGCATTTTATTTATTCACAACATACAGGACATCCCACAGCACTTCCCCTTTTCTGTTTTTTTAAAGGAAGATTTTAACATTAACATAGTAAAATTATATATAACAAAACAGTTATCTAGTAAGAATTACAGTTACAATATCTAGTCTATTTGTATTTGGCAAAATTAAAGAAGATATTGTCTCTTATATTTGTAAGTCTAAGGTTTCATATCTAACTTATCTCTTTTCCTAACCAAGGAAATTATAACTATCTAGTCTTCAACTACATAAAAGACCTCAGAAGGATATAATATTACCTGAGAAGTGGGAGAAGGACGCAAGCAACTTTCGAGAGTCTTGGAGAGTAGACAGAGACAGCTGACAGTCTGGACAGTCACCTCATGTTCCTCTGTAAAGTTGGGGCATCTGTCTTCAGCCCATAGGCCTAGAGTCTCTCAGTCACTTTTCTCTGTGTCCTGTAGAATGTCTGGCAGTTTCCTCTGTGAAGGAGGAACCTGAAGGACCATTTTGCCAAGCAAAGTTCAATGGTCACCTTCCTATGGGTCCTACATGTCCAGTCAATCAAGCAGTCCAGGCAAGAACAGTTTCTTGCCCAAATGGCTATTTTTGTCAAGAAGAAGATAAACTCCATATGGAGTGTTTTCAATGCCCATCCTCCTCTCTGAAATAAATTGGTGCTGCCAGGAGCAGACATGTCTCACTGTCCAGAAAGTCTAAATTTTTAAAATATTTAAAATGCCATATTCTGTAGGTCTTTGAAGTATTTGAAGATTCCCTACCTAATTGAATTATATCTATGTATACCTAGAAAATTTAACATGACTATAAGTTTGACTATCATAGAAGACTAATTATTAATCTGTTTTTCTTAATTATCTATTACAATCTAAATGAGTTACATAAACATAATACCTTAAACAAGAGTAGAAATATATATAGTAGAACAAAATCAACTCTAAATTTGTGTCAATAAACTAAAATCTATGCCAATGTAAAACATTTTAAACAAGTTGTTCTTTAAAAGTAGGTTCAGGAATCTACCCTTGCATCCTATTATATCTGTATCCCCTTTTTTTCTTTAGAAAGAGATTGCATTTATAATCAACCTGTTTTATATAAAAATATTGGTTTTTCTCTGTCCCACACCAGAGGGCTCTTCTGATATGGGACACAAGAATCTCTCAACCTTTTCCTTTAGGAATATGCCTGGGTTTAGAGGAGTGAGCCAATTCCATCTCCAAAGCCAGCTTGGTATATTTGGGAATTTGGGCGTAGCATCTCATACTACTTCCTGCTGGGTGAGGGTGCTGTATTTTTATGGGGACGTAAAGAAAATTTTAGGATTATGGAGTAGTCCATGAGGCTGTATTGTCTGAGCCAGTTGCCTTGAAGTTGATTTTGGATGTTTGATCATCTGGGCCATGGTGTCATCGGAGACCTTTCAGGATGTCTTGGCTGGTCACACCTGATGTATCTTAATCTGGAACAAATCCATAGCCTCTGGATTTCTGTGGAAACAAAAGCAGAGCTTCCTTTCCAAAGCAACATATCCTTACATCCAAATTTTGAAGTCAAGGTACCTTTAAAATATACATATTGGCTTAACTCAACAGCTTTTACAATCAAATGTCTTTCTGCAGTTAAGAATATCAAAGACAACATAATCTAGATTCTCTGTATAATATCCATCTTTATGTGGCTTATTTTTTATATTGATTTTACTGTCTCTTTAAAGACTTTATTTTTTAAAACTATATATTTCTTTATATAACTGTATATATCATCTTTTTTTGTCTCTTTCAAGCCTACATATATTTTACACACATTGTAAACTATTCCATCTGAATCTGTCTTATTGTGAACCTCTTGCTTTAAACCGCAGCATTCTAAGACTGAAACAGCACTATGGCTGCTGTCTCCGCCCACCTCAGCTTCCCAAAATGGCGGTGGTACATTTACCGCTGGCTCTGGAAGCCATCAACTCTTAGAAACAGTGGGTCTATGCTTCTATCAAAGCAGCGTGTAGCCCAGAAACCTCTTTTTTTTTTTTTTAACTAGCAAAAACTATACCCAACACACAGCATAGTGTGCAGCTTGGAGACACCTCTGTGTAACATAGCGTAGGTCAAGCCCACAGGCCAGGAACCCAACATAGTAGCTCAAACCCACAGACTGCCGCTAACTTGAGAGAGACAACTAGGAAGCTGTTTTTAGCTCTGTTTTAGAATCTTTTTTCTCAGGTTTTAGGTGGAAACTCTTGCTAACCTGTTGAGCACCATTTGTAGCTAGAGTTTTCCTGGTCCTGCCTGGCCCATGGTCAGGACAAATCTCTCTCACCTGCCAGTCCTGAAGCCGCTCAGACTCAACTGAGTAAACACACAGAGACTTATATTGCTTACAGACTGTATGGCCATGGCAAGCTTCTTGTTATCTAGTTCTTCTATCTTAAATTAACCCATTTCTATAAATCTATATTTTGCCACACGGCTTGTGGCTTACCAGTATCTTACATGTTGGTCCTCATGGTGGCAGCTGGCAGTGTCTCCTGACTCAGCCTTCCTGTTCCCAGAATTCTCCTTGTCTGCTTGTCCTGCCTATACTTCCTGCCTGGCTACTGGCCAATCAGCATTTTATTTATACAGAGCTATATCACCTGCCATAGAGTGAAGGTTCTCAAGAATTCATGAATACAGAAGGCCAATTGTCTGAGTTCAAACTCAAACTCAGAAACACATAAGGACCAGACAGAGTAAAGAAAGAACAGGAGCTCCATTTCTCCAATATACTCCATCAGTAAAAGGACAATTTCATCTCTCCAGCAGTCACATGGTGGCATTTTCATATCAAACATTTAGTAGTATCTAGATTTTAAAAGAAAAAGATTTTCGCCGGGCGGTGGTGGCGCACGCCTTTAATCCCAGCACTCGGGAGGCAGAGCCAGGCGGATCTCTGTGAGTTCGAGGCCAGCCTGGTCTCCAAAGCGAGTTCCAGGAAAGGCGCAAAGCTACACAGAGAAACCCTGTCTCGAAAAACCAAAAAAAAAAAAAAAAAAAAAAAAAAAAAAAAAAAAAAAAAAAAAAAGAAAAAGATTTTCTTCTTTTCCTGGTGTGACTGTGTTTTCCTAAGATTTTAAAGGGAATTTCAGAGGGTTGTGTTTCAGAATAAATCAATGTTGTCAATTTTTGCCTGACACCTTACTGTTTTAGTTATTAATTTCTTAGCAAACTCTCCCGGCATGGTACTTGATATGAGACAGTGAGGACAGAAGACAGGGCCCTTCAGGAGATATTCCTTCTTTGGTGCCTGATGTTGGCTCAATAAAGCTCCCTGAATTTAAACTTGAATTATTTTTCTGAAGACTTAAGTAGTATGTCTTCAGATAGGACGTGACAGATTTTTGGTCTATCAGAATAACATAAGCCACAAGTTAGACACTATATTGTTTTGTTGGTGTGGCATAGAAGCAAATGCTCCCATCCACAGTCATAAAAATATACCTCCTCATGGCACAAAAACATCTGTGCATCACTAAAGTTCTTGCAATGCTGCAAATGTGCCAGGACGTAAGCATGAAAACCAGAGTTCATGTCTCCAACATCCATACAAAAGCTGGATAAGGCTGTGTAAGCACTGGGAGGGGAGGGCAGAGACAGGGGATCCCCGGGTCTTCCTGGCCATCCCAGCCAAAACAGGGGTATAGCATGAATCTTAACAGTTCTTATTCATAAAAACAAACCTGGAGCCAGGTATTGGGGTGAATGCTGGAAGATCTGAGAAGCAGAACAAGTCACAGCTTCCTCACCTTGCCAATTCCTCAGGTGATCCTGTTTCCTCAGACTGGATGCCTCTCAGCTGAACTGTGCTGCTCAAAAGCCTGGAAGCTTAACCCACCTAGTTCCTGGTTTTCACGCCTTATATACCTTTCTGCTTTCTGGCATCACTTCCTGAGATTAAAGACATGAGTCATGATGCCTGGCTGTTTCCAGTGTGGCTTTAAACTCACAGAGATCCAGATGGATCTCTGCCTCTGGAATGCTAAGATTAAAGACGTGTGCGCCACCATTTTCTAGCCTCTATATCTAGTGGCTGTTCTGTTCTCTGACCCCAGATAAGTTTATTAGGGTACACAATACTTTGGGGAACACAATACCACTGCACAGGGGGCTTCTAGCCAGTGACAGATCCTGCCTCAAGACAATAAAGTGAAGAAAGATAGAAAAGACATCCAGTGTCCCGCTCCGGACTTCACATGCCCATCACACATACCCAAACACAAGTGTGCACCACACACAATTTTTTTTCCTAAAGTTACTTGATTTATAATCTTTGTCAATCATTAGGAGTGTGAAAATTTTTTATCACAAGACATTTATTTTATGACAATTATTGATTTTCAGCAACAAAAATGTCAGCAGTTCTGATGTGTTTCCCCCAGATTGAGAAGCATCCACCAGAACACACAAACTTTTTACCAGTTTGTAGACAGCTTTTTGTTGCTGGTGGTCTTTGTATACCATCTTCATGTAGAGATGGTCCCCTGACAATGATGTCTTTTTTTAGAATGTTTATGAGAGTTTATGAAGCCATCATAAAAAATGCTCTCAGTTGCAGTAGTAAGAATGTAGCCTTGAAAACAAGGCCCAAGATGGCCTGAAATATTCAGCAACACCCACTGAAGAACTGGCTCTGGTTGTTGAGTAACACCATGAGTTCCATTCACACACACACACACACACACACACACACACACACACACACACACATACAAAAAACTAGATCACTAAGTGCAAGCAACCAAGAGTGGGAGGCTGCAGAGGCCCTGTGCCCTCCAGTGACCTCACTGTTGGGGTCAAACCCGTTTTCATTACCAAATAACATGAAAGCCATGGTTCCCAAGCACTGGAGAATCTACTGGATTTCCTGGAGTTGTAAAATGCTGAAACTCCTCCAGGGTCTTGAGCTTTCAAATTCCGAATCAGTGGTTCCAGGAAGGAGGAGAGAGCAGCAGGCTGAGGGCATGGGACAGTTGCTCTCCTGTGCGTGTTCCTAAAGGTCAGATTGCACCATCATTCTGCAACCTGGGTATTAGCAGCGTTGCCCAAAGAATTAGACCTCTCCTTAATCTTCACATAGTGCCAAATCCTTCAATTCTAGGACATAACTTACTTACTCCTCAAACCAGAGAAAACTACCAGCATCAATTCCTTTTGTGGTTAGACTAGACTATTTCTTTCCAATTTATCTCAGAGGTGTTCCTAAAACAAAACTGAAGAAACAACTATTATATAAAAATGCAATGACATGCACAAAAACAAATTTTATTATTAAACTCAAATCAACATGAAGCTATCCAGGTGTTCAGACCCACAAGCCCCTTTCTTCTCACTGGGCCTGGGGGTATACACTCTGTCCTCCTGAGCATTTGTGGTGGCTCCTCTGGCTGTTATTGTCAAAGACCCCTGGGAGTGACTTCACGCCCACTGAACATTTTAGAGGCATCACTCAGTCACCGGCAATGTTTAGGGAATCCCAACTACTTGTCCCAGTGAGTCTGTAACCTGGACCCTCTACTGAGTGCTAGCACCCATCTCTGTTTTCCTGTTTCCTGTGACCAGACATCCTTCCACATGCCTCTGTGCATCGTTCCTGTTTACTCTCACTCTGTTACTCCCCTGTGACTGTGTGAGAGCTTTTGGTGCAATAGAAATAATGACCTCTAGCACCTATGGTGTCAGCCAGTTCTGATTGACACCAGATTTAAGTGCAACTAAAACCCTTACATCTCACAGTTAAAACCCAAGGTCAGAGGAGTGCTGGGCCTGGGTTCTGCGAGGGCTTCCTTGCTGGATCTCCAGCCTTCGTGTGGTGCAGTCACCCAGTGGAGAGCCTTCCACCTCTCCTTCTTCTGAAGACATAATCCCTTGGGGTGGGGGGGCTTTGCCCTCGCTGTGACCTGGATTAGAACTCTCCCACAGCACAGGTGTTAAAGGGTCACTCTCTAGTTTGGCAGTTCGGCACCACTGGGAGGTAGCAGAAAACTTTAGAAGTAGCGCCTGTTGGGAATTCTTCCAGCCACTGGAGGAGTGCTCTTGATGTTCCCCATTCCTCTCTGTCTCTTTATGAACATGAGCTGAATGACTCTAGGCCATGTTCTCTATGCAAGAGCCACAGGCCCACAGCAGCAGGGACAGCAAACCATGAAAACTGTGAGCCAAATGAACCTCTTCTCTCCTTTACAGTAATGACAAGCTAACTCACACACCCTCACATTTTCTCCATCACACTGGGACTGGGCTTCAGCCTATAAACTGGCAGGACACACTCAGCCCACAGCAGCCACTCCACGCTCTTTCTGGGCCTTGTCTGTCCACTTTCTCTTTGTTTCTTTCCCATGTGCAGTTTCTTAATTTTTGTACAGCTAACACCTGCTTTATCCCTGTGTCTCCTGGCTTTCCTATCTTGATTATAAGAATTTTCCTAAATAATAGATTATAAGGCATAGCCTAGATCTTCTTGTTTGAGTTCTAGCATTTTACTTAGTAACACGTAAGTTTTTAATCTGATTATAGTGATTATATTTCTTGATAAAGTGATGGTTGTATTTAAGAAACTTTCTTCTCCATCCGATAAACAAGCAGATGAACTTTATACAGGACAATGGCTGCCCTATAACCAGTACATGTTCAATACCAACACCAAGCTGTGCTTCCTGAACTCACATATCAGCTCTGCACCTTCCACAAGCCATTACTTTTTCCATGTGAGCCTTTCCTCAATTCCAGGAACCCTGGTAGGACTTCAGATATAGTACTACATTTAGTTTGGAAAGTTAACATCTTGCTACATTTATCTTTATACATGTCTACATATTTTAAAAGCCTTTTTATTTCATAATTTATTCACATATTTTATTCAAGTCTTCCTTGTAAAATGTGTTTCTAAGTATATTTTTATCAAAATATACATACAATATTTCTGAAAATTTCTTTCTTTATGTCTGACATTTAGAAAACAACCTTTATCAGGGATATTTATCTGGGATGTAGATGCTTTGCCACATTTTCATAGTAAACTTTGTTGTTGTTTGTTTTAACTCTTTTGCTCTTTTGGGGGACCTGCCACACAGCTCCCAAATAAATCACACATGGAGGCTTATTCTTTTTTTTTTCAAGATTTATTTATTTATTATGTATACAGCATGTATGACCAGAAGAGGGCACCAGCTCTCATTACAGATGGTTGTGAGCCACCATGTGGTTGCTGGGAATTGAACTCAGAACCTCTGAAAGAGCAGTCAGTGCTCTTAACCTCTGAGCCATCTCTCCAGCCCTTATTCTTAATTATAAAGGCCCGTCCTTAGCTTGGCTTAGGTTCTAGCCAGCTTTCCTTAACTTAAATTATCCCATCTATCTTTTGCCTCTGGGCTTTTCCCATTCTCTTCTGTAAATCTTACTCTTGCTCCATGGCTTGCTGTGTAGCTGGGTGTCCCTGGAGTCCTCCTCCTTCTCTGGCTCCTACTTCATCTCACTCCTCCATCTCTTATCTTCTCTCCTACCAGATTTCTCTGCCTGCCAGCCCCACCCATCCTTTTTTCCTGCCTCACTATTGGCTGTTCAGTTCTTTATTAGACCATCAGGTGTTTTAAGACAGGCACAGTAACACAGTTTCATACCATGAAATACAACATAAACAAGAGTAATGCACCATAAAATATTCTACTACATTTCCTCCTTTTTGTCTAAATAAAAATAAAGATTTTAACTTTAACATAGTAAGACTATATACAACAATTATCAAGTAAGGATTACATTCACAAAATTCTGTCCATTTATAGTTAGCATATTCAGAATAAATAATGCATTATCTATCCTATCTTAGTGAATCCAAAATTTTACACATAATTTACTTTCTATCATAACTAAGGAAAACTGCAAGTGTAACTATTTAGTATTCAACTCTATCATAGACCCAGAAGGATGTAATATTATCAAACAACAAAGACATTTAGCTGCCTGGAGAGTCACCCAAAGTTCCTCTGCCATGTTGGGGCATCTATCTTCAGGCCTAGAGTATCTGGCAGACTTTTCTATGAAGCAGGAATTTTGGACTGTCCTGCCTTGTTTTGGCAAAGTTCATCAATTACTTTTCTTCATGTCATGCAGAATATCTGTTAGACTCTTCTGTGAAGCAGAAATTTTGAAGAACTGTCCTGCCTTATGGCTGAAAGTTTTCCTGTTTCCCACCCAGTCCTGCAGCCGCTCAGACCCAGGTAAACACACAGAGGCTTATATTAATTAAAACTGTTTGGCCATTAACTCAGGCTAACTACTGACTAGCTCTTACACTTAAACTCAGCCCATTTCTATTAATTTTTGCCACGTGTTCCATGGCTTTACCTGTGTGCCATTATATACTGCTCCCTGGATGATGGGCTAGCATCTCCTCACTCAGCCTTCCTCTTTCTAGAATTCTCCTTGTCTGCTTATCCTGCCTATACTTCATGCCTGGCTACTGGCCAATCAGTATTTTATTTATCAGCCAATCATAGCAATACATTCACAGCATACAGAGCAACATAACTCATCATTTTCCCTTTTCTTTCTATTTAAAAGGAAGGTTTTAACTTCAACATAGTAAAATTACATATAATAGAATAGTTATCAAGCAGTTACAATACAGTTACAATATCTAGTCTATGTTTATTTTGTAAAATTAAAGAAAATATTCTATCTATCTTATATTTGTGTGTCTAAAGTTTCGTATCTAATTTATCTTTTATCATAACCAAGGAAAATGATCTAACTATCTAGTCGTCAACTACATCAAAGACCTCAGAAGGATATAATATTAGCTAAGTAAACAGGAAGAGCACTGTAAGCAACTTCTAAAAATCTAGAATGACAGAGACAGCTGGCTGCCTGGACAGTCACCCAAAGTCTTTCTGCTATGTTGGGGCATCCATTTTTTCAGCCCACAGGCCTAGAGTCTCTCAGTCACTTCTCTCCGTGTTCTGTAGAATGTCTGGCAGTTTTTTCTGTGTAGCAGGAACCTGAAGGATCATCTCGTCTTACAAAGTTCAGTGGTCACCTTCCTATGGGTCCTACATGTCCAGTCGATACATTTTGTCAAGCAGTTTAGGCAAGAATAGTTTCTTGCCCAAATGGCTATTTTTGCTAAGAAGAAGATAAACTCCATATGGAGTGTCTTTGACACCCATCTTTCTCTTTGAAGTAAATTGGTGCTGCCAGGAACAGATGTGTCTCACTGTCCAGAAAGTCTAAGTTTTTAAAACATTTTAAATGCCATATTCTGTAGGTCTTTGAAGTGTTTGAAGATTATCTATCTACAAACATGACTATAAGTTTTATTATCATAGATGATTAACTATTAATATGTATTTCGTAATGGTACATTACAAGTTTAAATGAGTTGTATAAACATAATACCTTAAGCAAGAGTAAAAATATACATATAGTATAACAAAATTAACTTTAAATTTTTATCAATAAACTAAAATCCATAGCAATGTAAAATATTTTACACAAGTTGTTGCTCTTTAAAAGTAGGTTCAGCAATCCACCCTTTTATCCTACCATATCTGTATCCTGTATTTCCATATCATGTCCCCCTTTCTTCTTTTAGAAAGATATTGACTATGACCAATAACAATTTGTAACCAACAACCTATACAAAGACAAACATCCATAATCCATTTTTTGGGAATGTGGGCGTAGTTTTCTAGGCTACTTCCTGCTGATAAAGGGCACTGTATTCTTATGGGGATACAAAGAAAAATTTAGGATTATGGTCAAGTCCTGACTGGAGTAGTCTGTGACACTGTATTCTCTGAGCCAATTGCCTTGAAGTTGATTTTGGATGTTGGATGATCTGGGCCATGGTGTCATTGGAGACCTTTCAGGGGGTCTTGGCTGGTCAAACCTGATGTATCTTAATCTGGAACAAATATATAGCCTCTTGCTTCCTGTGGAAACAAAAGCAGAGCCTCCTTTCCAAAGCAACATATCCTTAGATCCAAATTTTGAAGTCAAGATACCTTTAAAATATACATATTTGCTGTGAGATGTTCTGAATGTTAAATGTGTTGCTCTGATTGATTAATAAATAAAACACTGATTGGCCAGTAGCCAGGCAGGAAGTTTAGGCGGGACAAGGAGAGAAGAGAATTCTGGGAAGTGGAAGGCTGAGGCAGAGAGACACTACCAGCCGCCGCCATGACAAGCGAGATGTAAGGTACCGGTAAGCCACAAGCCACGTGGCAACTTATAGACTAACAGAAATGGGTTAATTTAAGATATAAGAACAGATAACAAGAAGCCTGAGCCATTAGGCCAAACAGTTTAAATAATATAAGAGTCTGTGTGTTTATTTTATAAGTGGGCTGCGGGACTGCCAGGGCTTGGCGGGAGCTGGAGAGAAGCTCTCCAGCTACACATATTCGTTTAACTGAGCAGCCTTTATAATTAAATGTTTTTCTGCAGTTAAAAATCCCAAAGACAGTATAATCCATATTCTCTGTGTAATATCCATCTTTAGATGGTTTATTTTTATATTACCTTTACTATCTCTTTAGAGACTTTATTTTTTTAAAACTATTTCTTTATATAACTGTCTACATTCCTTTTCCTCTATCTTCTAAGTCTACATACATTTTTACACACACCATAAACCATTTAGAGGTTTAATTCATCTGAATCTGTTTTATTGTGAATCTATTGCTTTAAACTGCAGTGGTTAGTACTGCAGCGGCAGCCTTGGCTGCTGACTCTGCCCATCTCAGCTTTTCAACATGGTGGGGGTACCCAGGAGCGTCACGCTTACCCTGCCAACTCCGGGATCCATGCTCTCTGCTCTCTGCTGACTCTGAGAGGCAGTGGGCCTATGCCATGCTGCACTCAAGCCCACACGCTGCTGTGAACCTGCCATAATGTAGCTCACAGCTGGCCTGAGAGACACAACTAGGAAGCTGTTTTTAGCTCCATTTTAGAATCTTTTTATTTTTTTAAGCTTTCTCAGGTTTTAGGCGGAAACTCTTGCCCCACAATTTGGCGCTATTTGTGGCTGAAAGTTGTCCTGTGTCCCACCTGGTGCTGCAGCCACTCAGACCCAAGTAAACACACAGAGGCTTATATTATTAAAACTGCTTGGGCATTAGTTCAGGCTAACTATTGACTAGCTCTTACACTTAAACCCAGCCCATTTCTGTTAATCTATATGTTGCCATGTGTTCCGTGGCTTTACCTGTGTGCCATTACATGGTGCTCCCTGGATGATGGGCTGGAGTCTCCTCACTCAGCCTTCCTCTTCCCAGAATTCTCCTTGTCTGCTTATCCTGCCTACACTTCCTGCCTGGCTACTGGCCAATCAATGTTTTATTTATCAGCCAATCAGAGCAACATATTCACAGCATACAGAGTGACATAACCCATCACTGCCTTGTTTAGGCCAAGGTCAACAGTCTTTTTTCTGTGTGTCCTGAATGTCTAGTCTGTACAGCACATTGTCAGCGTCAAAAGCAAGAACAGTTTCTTTGCCCAGTGGCTAACCTTGCCACAATGAAAGTAAACTCTACAAGGAGTTTCTTCAGTTCCCATCATCTCTGAAGTAAATTAGTGCTGCTAGGAGCAGATGTGTCTCATTGTCATGAAAAACCTTAATTTAACAAAACATTTTAAATGCCATATTCTGTAGGTCTTTGAAACGTGTGAAGACCATCTATCTATCTAAAATATATCTCTATATGACCTGAAAAGCATACCTAGCATATCTACAAATTTGATTGTTATAAATGACTAACCACTAACCTGTGTTTCCTGATTATTCTATATAGTTTATAATAATAGCTTTTAAAAACTGGAACATCACTGTATATTTCCAAATGAACTGCATATTTTCAAACAAAAATAGAAACATACATACAATATGTTGTATCAAAAATAATCTTAAATTTTTATCAATATACAAAAATCCTTTAAACAAGAGAAGAAACATATATACAGTGTAACAAAAATAACTTTAAATTTGTATCAATATTCTATATTCCCCTGAATGATAACAAACACCTTTAAATAAGATTAGAAACTTATATACAGTATAACAAAAATAATTTTAAAATTGTATCAATATACTATATTTCCCTAAATGATAACAAACATCCATAACCCACCAAATAACCAAAAACTACCAACACCTCCTAACTCTTGGGAATGTAGGCATAGTTTTCTCCATATTGCTTTCTGTTGTCTGTGGGCAAAGTATCTTTAGGGTCCCAGAAAGAAAAATTTGAGATAATGACCAAGTGCTGGGAAGAATAGCAGTAACCTTTGTTGATAGATATCACCTGTCAGGATTCAGGAGGTCTTGTCTGATCAAACCTAATCCATATTAACCCTGGAGGAATCCACAGCCTCTCATTTCCTGTTGGAACAAAGCTCCAAAGCATTTTTGATTTCCATTTGACAAATATATTTTTTTACTTTTTGAAAGTTAAGACATTCCTAAAGTATATAGGCTGATTTATTTCAACAGTCCCTCTTTCAATTCCAGGTCTCTTTGCCCCTATCTTTTGCTTTTCAACAGTCAAAAAATTTCAAAATCAACACAATAACACAGCTGTTGGCCCAGAGCAGCTGTTTCCCAGATACTAGATATGCATGTGTGTTAGTCAGCTGCTGTTACTACAACAAATACCTAGAGGGTCACCTTATAAAGAAGGGGGCTGTGTGAGCTCATAACTTTTGGGTTTCAGCCTGCAATCTAACTGCCCTGTAGTTTTGGGCCTGTAGAGGCACAGGATGCTGGAGCACAAGAGGAGCAAGACCCCTCACCTCAGGGCCAAGAAGCAAGCAAGGAAAAAAGGAGATGGCCCAATGACTGCTTTTGAGGCCCTGTGCCCAGAGGTCTAAGGACCCCCATGTGGCTCTCCCTCCCAAAGGTCCTTAGTAATAGGCTTTTCAGACATGGCCTGTGGGAGAGAATCCAAAGCCATGCTTTCGTGACCTTCTAGATGCTTTGATCTGTGGACACCCTTGGGGCGAGAGGAGGCTCCTGGGTTCAGCCAGCAAGGGCAGGGACAGTGGAAAGTGTTAGCACTGGAGGTGATACACCTTATTTTAGAGGTGACAGTCACAGCCACCAGCTAGAGGTGACACTCAGCCCTGCCCTATTGCAAAGGCCTTGAGAAGTATCGCCTTTGGTGGTGGGACACTCACAGTGCTGGCCACCTTTGCTGAAAGAGATCAGCTCCGCTTCTTTCCCAGCATTTGTCTACAGCTGCATTTTGGTCTTTATCTTAGCTTTGTTTCTGTTGCTGTGATAAAATATCCTCAGAAAAAGAGACTTAGGAGAAAGAGGTTCATATCGGTGGCAGTTCCATGTGACAGTCCATGTGTTGTGGGGTACTCGGGGCAGGAATCTCAAACAGGTAGTCACATCATATCCACAGGCAGTAACAGACAAATGCATGCTGCTTGCTTGTGCTCAGCTCGACTTCTCCACTCTTACTTAGTTCAGGAACTCCTGCCTACAGAATGGTGCTGCCCACAGTGGGCTGGATCTTCCCACATCAATTAATTGATTAAAGCAACCCCTCACAGACATGTCCACAAGCCAACCCAATGTAGACAATCTCTCATTGAGATTCTCTTCTCAGGGTGTGTCCAGTTTAAATCTAATCATCAGAGCCTAAAACGTCCAAGAATATATTAAATAATAATGAAATCAGCTATCTGTCTTATTTCCAATTCAAATTGAAAGTCTCTGGCAATTTATGGTAGGATACTTGCCATTGGTATTCTGAATATGATTAGTTTCTGCCTATCCCTTCTTAGCTGACATTTCTATGGGAAAAGAAAAAGCTGCTGATTTTTATCATGTTTGTCATTGTTTGATGAGATAAATAGTTTTCTTCTTCATTAGTATAGATTACCTGACCATGTTCTGTGACTTCATTTTGTTCTTAGAGTGCTTTACTTTACAACCCTGAGATGTCTCATGGCTAGTGTGTGTACACTTGTGTGGGTGGCACGCATCATGACCAGCTTACACAGGCAGCCTGGAAGCCAGCTGCTGACTGACATCACTCACCCTGTGTGCACACAGAAAAGCAGGAGTTGAGACTACATGCATCAAACAGGAGCAGGAGTCTAAGGAGCCTCCTCCTGTAATCACTCAAAGCTAGAGGTCAAAAACCATGCTTACAATAACGAGGTTCACGCATCAAAGAGGTAGAGGGCAGGATAAATATGCCAAGATGGATGCCCAGGGGGAAATGCAAGTTTCTCTGCATGACTCGGGTATGTAGGCACATACCCAGCTATGCCTGTGTGTATGTGCATATGCATACAAGGGTATGCACCTGTGTGTTTTTGTATTTGGGAGCATATGCAAGAATGCAAGGAGTGGTGTTAAGTATTTGAAATCAATATTCTAAACTATGATATTTTGCAACAAAAGTAATAACCTTGGGCAATTTTCTGAAGCCTGGATGCTGTTGTGTTGATTAGTGATTTGGTTAACAGCAGCCCAGGTCATTATAGGGCAGGCTTCCTCAACTTCTCCTACAATCTCTATTTGACCAAGAAACTGACCCCTCACTGTGTGCAGATATAGAAAGCGGAGAAATCAATCTAAGAAATTCATTTTAAAACAACTGTATGCATATAGTTTTACCATTTATTAAAATATAAGTGAATGTGCATACTAGAGAGATGGATGTGTTTATTTTTCACATGGATTAAACCCAGGCTGAATATTTGATCCTGCAGGATGCAGATTACCTTTGGTGTTTTCTAGAGTTGATTGATGAGCTGATTCTATAATTGTCGATGCTGAGAAAGCCTCTTGGGGTGAATATGCAGTACAGAGTGGCATGAGTGTGTTTGGGGTAATCTCAGTTGGAAATGCTGCCCTAATTCCAATCGCTGAAGTTTTTTTTTTTTAATGAAATTCAAGTCAGCAACTCAAATAGCAATTTAAAAACCAAACATTCTAATATATTACAATACAAAGACATAGCAACTTGATACTTACTAGCTGAGAAGTGATGATAGAAAAATCATTATCTGTTTTCCAGGCTGGGGAGATAGTGCATTTGGTAGAATGCTTGATATGTAAGAGTGAGAAGCTGTTTGGGTCACCTTTCACCCTCGTTAAAAGCTAGGTGTGGCAGTGCACACCTATGATCCAGCACTGCGGACAGAGGCAAGAGCATACCCAGGGCTTACTGGCCAGCCCATCCATCAGCTGGTGAGCTCCAGGTTCAGTGGGAGACACTGTTTCAAAATATAAGGTGGAGAAGGATCAAGGAAGACACTGGTATAGACCTCCAGCCTCCACCACATATGTGCACACACAAACACCCAAAATCAAATAAAGAATAAAAAAGTCTTTGCTTTCCACAGTTAAACTGTGTGTTCCTCTAAGAACAGACCATTTTGCCAGTGCAGTGTAAACACTGCTGTTCGTAACACACCGCAGCCCCTGACCTGAGCTGAGGTGCATCAGGCAGCACCCGTTGGCATTGCATGGCATTCTGGCATGCACAGGTTGCAGGGATGTCATTTGCTCAATATGATGAGTGCTGCCCAAACCTCCTCTGCTTCTTAGGTGTTTGGTTTTTAATAAAGTTGGGGTTTTTGTACATTCACAACCTTTTCCTGTTGTCAATTTCTTTCAAACCCAACATTCAGTATCGTGACCCACTTGTTTAAGAAATAATGTTTTAGAGTTAGTAATTCTGAAATGTTAGCTGAAGATGAACAGGCATGTCTTCTGTGGTCTGCTTAGACTGAAATTCCATTCATTAATACTGAAATTGGAAAAGAAAAGCTTTAAATTTATCAATTCTATTCCTTTCCTGTCCACAGGCTTCTCATCTCCTTAATTTAATAGAACACTGGGGTCAGTGGAAGGCAGTAAGCAGTTTGCTTGATTTTTATTTATTTATTGCTTGTTTATCAATACTTAATAATGAAAGTTATCATTTTCCCCAAAGATAATTCCAACTTTTAAAATGAACCAATTTATGAAGTTTGAAAGTTTGATAATCACAAAAATGATTAGTTTAGCAGAAATATGCTTACAAAATACCCCCCAGTCCCACCCCCACCCAGCCCCACCCAGCCCCACAATCCTTGGTACCCAGGGAGAAACTGAAGTACAATGGAGTTAGTTTTGGCATATGTGTTTTGAAAAAGCACACATATGCTTCTTGGATGCTTCCCTGCTTGAGAACTTGTAGTTTGCAAGATGACGAGACATACAAGGTCCACACCAAAATATCGCAAGAAAGGTCTGTAGGCCACTTACTAATATTCCTCTCCTCTGAAACTTCTTGGGATGGGCTGTCCTAATTTACACTGCTCTCAGCTCTGCCATCTTCCATGTTCCTACTAGTATAGACCACTTAGAGCACCTAATGGCTTTTCTAGTCCCAAATCCCAAAAGTCATCCATATTCCTGAAACAAATAACATGGTCAGACTTGTCATAGTTCACTCACAGTGACACATTTTCTCCAACAAGGCCACACCTCCTAATCCTTTCAAATGGTGACACTCCTTAGTGACTAGGCATTCAAATGTACGAGCCAATGGGGGCCATTCTTACTCAAATCCCCACATTCCACTCCCTGGACCCCATAGGTTCATAGCCAGATCATAATGCAAAAATGCATTCAGTTCAACTTCAAAAGCCCATGCCAAGCCCAATGTCTCTGCTTCTCTCTTTTTCTTTGTTTCTCCCTGTGTGTCTCTCCCCTTCTCTGTCATCACTGTCTCTCTGTGTCTCTGTCTCTCTCCTTCTCTCTCTACCTACAAATCAGGATGTATGTAGTTCTTGGCTACTTCTCCAGCACCACACCTGTCTACCACCACGCTAACCTCTGCCGTGTTCCCAGACATGATGATAATGGACTAATCCTCTGAAACGATAGGCCAGCCCCCAGTTAAAGGCTGTCTTTCATAAGAGTTGCCTTGGTCATGGTGTTTCTTCACAGCAATAGAACACTGACTAAGACAACAAGACAGGTTCTTCACTCTCTGGTGATGTCTTCATTCACATGGGTGCAATGTCTGGGAGTTGCTCAGGAAGCTCTTTTCTCTGTACACATCTGCTAAACACCAAAGCTCAGGCTTCCTCAAAGTGGTGATCATGTTTCTTATGTATGTGATAACTGGCTTCCCTAGAGCAAACACCTCAGGACACTCAGGCAGATACCATAGAGTTTCACATGGCCTTACCTTGGAAGCACCAGAGACTAGTTACTTTTGCCATGCTCTGCTGGTCAGTGTCAGAAAGGCCTGCCTATTGTTTTTAGCTAAGTTGTTCTACTTACCAATAACAACTCAGGAGTCAGATATCAGGGTGAAAACCTGCTAGACTGAGAAGTCGAGAAGGAACGGGCTGACTTTCCTTTCTGGCTGGAGACCCAGCAAAGAACATCTCTCCACACTGTCCCAAATGAAAGAGACGGGAATCTCTAAGTCTGTCCCTGCTCCTTACTGTGTCTCTCTGTTGGCATTCTTGGCTCTTTTGTTCTCTCTGTGGCTAATTTCTGTCACCTGGTTGCTGGCTCTCCTACCCCTGATCCAAGGCTAATTTTATTAAAACACTCCAGAGTTTCACAGTGTGATCAAATATGCCACAACACCCACCCAAGATTCTAAAGAAAAGGAAACAGAGTCTGGTCTGTATCTGGGTGTCATTGGTGCACAGGGAGGGATAAGAGCTGACGGTCACCTAAAGCGAGAAGCCCACAGGGTCTGCTTAAAGGGCAAAGGGATTATTAAGAAAGGAAAATTCACAAGACAGACCGGAGGAATTGTCGCGGGGTCCTGGAAAAGGTGAGGCACAGTCCCACACTGTGCTTCCACGCCTGAGACTGTCCCAGTATCCAAGTCCCATGAGGGAGCCAGGAGAGCTATGTAAAAAGCAAACAGTAAAAGGCTGTGTAAAAAGCAAGAAGAAAGAGCACAAAATAGGTTTGGACTCTACAGTTAACAGCACAGGCTGCTCTTGTAGAGGGTGCAGGTTCAGTTCCCAGCACCCACATGGCAGCTCACAGCTGTCTCTAACTCCAGTTCTAGGGCATCTGAAGCTTTCTCTGGCCTCTGCAGGTACTGTGTGTACATGGTACACAGACAGACATGCAGGCCAAACATCCATACACGTAAATAAAATGCAAAAATAAACTGTTTTAAGGAAACCACTGAAAGATAAACTGGAGAGGGGCAGGCAGCAGGAGAGCGGTGAGCCCCAGACACCGACCTACAAAAAAAAAAAAAAAGTACTTTAAGAAGGTGGTTAGTCAGGCCAGTCTGTTCCATCAATAGGCCGGCTGAGACACCACCAGCAGACAAAATGAGGCTTCTGTCCTTGGTGCCCTTGGGGAGTAAAATGCCAGGTGGGTTCAGAACTGAGAAGTCAGTAAGTAGAGGGCGAGCGGGCAGACAGAGGGTGAAGTGTTCACAGACATGGTATCTTACCAAGTGGGAGCCTGTGACCCAGAAAGGTCCGTGTATATGGAAACACAGCCTGTGGTGGCTGCCAGATCCTCGCCCTTCCATGTCAAGGCCATGGGTCTGTAGAGATGTCTTCAGGGTGAGCAGAGGTCTTGGCCTCTCTTAACTCCCACTGAGACCTGTATCAAGGCTAAGATATCACCTGACCAGTAAAGATGAACCATTCTATAACCTCCAGAACAGAGACAGTCAGAGCATGTCCCCATTAAGCAGCTAAACAGTCGCAGTACCCCCCCC
>CABHPP010115180.1:0-18555 GCA_902168425.1 Peromyscus attwateri | reverse complement strand
GAGAGAGAGAGAGAGAGAGAGAGAGAGAGAGAGAGAGAGAGAGAGTGAGAGGAACTGGATAGGTATTTAATGCTTCTCATATTCCAGCTAGTCAGCTAGTGTCCTAAGTACACGTTTAATCATTTAGTTGGCCCAATATGTGTTTGAGTTGGATGATATTATTATCACCCCCATTTTACAGATGAGAAAACTCTGACGAGTTGGGTAACTTGCCCAGAGTCCCAAACATAAAGAGCACAGTGGAGATTCCAACCCAGAGTGGAGATTCCAACCCAGTCATGATTAAGAACCTGTGCTTGTTACCACTTTATCCACCTAATCCAAGGGACTCAAATGGGGCTTCAGAAGCCTAAAAGGGGGGGCAGTGAGGTGGCTCAGTGGGTAAAGATTTCTGCTGTGAAGGCTGACAACCCAAGTCCCATCCACAGGACCCCTGTGCTGGAAGGACAGAATAAACTCTCCCAAGTTACGTAACTGAAAAAAATGCCTTCAGGGGCCAAGTAGGTCACTGTGAGCAAGTAAAGGTGGCTGGGAGGATACAGTGAGCTCATGCCCCATCCACAAGGAGAGCCTTCTCAGTCCCAGCTGACCCTTGTCATGATGGAATGAGGATCTAAATCGTTCTGTTTTTCCCAGCGAAGCCTGAAATCCAGGGTTTTATGGGAAATCTCCTGACTTTTAAGTGTTGGCAACTAATTAAAAAATGTTAAAAAAAAAAAACAACCTTGTATGGGTCAAATAAAATCTGTCTGCAGTCTGGATCTAGCCCGTGGCTGCCAGTCTGCAAGCTCTGCAATGAGGAAATTGATGTGAAAGTGCTTTGGAAACTGACAAATGCATCTAGAAACAGATCTTTTTAGGGTTAAGTTTTCCCCCTCAACTGTGCTCGAATTTTTTTTCTAGTTTTTTTTTTAAACTGCTGTTTCTGGCTTGGTGGAGATGAAAAGTTGGAATTAAAAAGAGACTTCAGTTAACTTGAATGCTTCATTCCTTTGGCAGGCTGGATAAATGAGCAGCCTAGGTGTGCTGGACCGGCTAAGCCTCAGAATTCCTGCCACACCCACAGGCCCCTTCTGAGGAGTTTCTATCCACAGACCCTAGCTGAGGGAAGTAGCAGTTTCTTATGAATAGGTGGCTATGTTTGGTACCACGTGATTCTGCTCCCCCCCCTTCCACCAGCCAAGAGCTGATTGAGCAGGGAATGGGCACCTGATCCATGAGCAGTCATTCTATAGGCTGGCAAGCCACCTATGATGGAACCAGGGATGACAGCTTTGCCCACCAAGTACAGTGGTAACTAAAATTGGACCAATGAGACTCTCTCTCTCGGGGAGTTTGAATACCAGACCTCGAAAGAGTGAGCAGTTTGGCAACAGAGGCAGAAGCTGAGCCGAGAGAGAAGGCAGGCGGCAGAGTCTCTGAAGAAAAAGAAGGAAGGAGGTCACTGAGCTTCCGTTCATGTGCCAGACACTCTATACATGTTGTTTTCTTTAAAGCTCTTAAAGAGGTATGAGATAGGTCTGGGATGATTCTGAATAATTAAGAAGTGGCTAGAAGTACTGGGGTTCCAGCTCAGGCTTGTATGATCAGAGAACATGTCCTATCTGGGCATGGTGGCTCACACTTGTAATCCCATCATGCAGGATACTGAGGCAGGAGGATCATCGTGAGTTTGAGGCCAGCCTGGGCTACATAACAAGACTTAGTGTTAAAAAACAAAACAAAACAAAACAATACGCACTCCCAGCCCCAATCAGAGAGATGGTTCTTAAGTTCAAGGGATTTGGGGATCATCTGTTAAACTGCATATTTCTTGGCCTCACCTCTTATTTCCTGTGTCTGATTCTTTAAAAAGGAGCCCCCTGCCAACTGAATGTGCATTTTTTTCTAGTCCTCCTATGGGGAAACTGATGCAAGGCTCCCCACCATACCTTTATTTTGAGAAATGCAGTTTTAGAGGATATAGCAAGCAGTGTATACTGTGTTGTGGTTACCTTCAGAAACAAGGTCAGCGTCAAAATGCAATTTAAAAGCATTTAGAAAGGAGGTGGATTGTTCAAATAGGAGGATACCAGTCTCCCCTCTTTGCTCATCAAGGGACTGTACCATGCCATGGGTCGCTAGAAAGCTGAGGACAGGAATGGAATGGTTGCTCAGCCGCTGTGTAGAGTAAGGTATCTGTTATTCAGGGTGCAGTGCTCGCAATGAGCATATGGTCTGTAAGGATTTTACATGAGAAGCACAAACTGCTGGAACCTAGTGAACTGGCAGCAAAGACCATGAGAGAAAATGACCAAATGCAGACAGACATATTGTAAACCATGGGACTTCAAATGTAAACCTTTCTGCTATGCTTCTCAGCTCTAGAAAAGTTATGTAAGAATCCCATCAGTGCCTTTATTTACAGCATATGTAAAAATGTGGAACTGGAGAGGACCCCAGCAAGAGAATCCCTTCTAGAACTAGCCCCCAGCTCTGGAAACTGGTATTTCGCCTGTTTTTTCTTCTGCTTTTAGAAAGTCGGCCCCGAGAAGACAAGTAATAGTTTGAAGGTTGCTTGGAGATCATCAGGTCAGAAACTAATTTGTGGTAGAAATGCTTAATGGCATCAGGCACTTACTCTTACAAGGGAGCTGTATGGTCCAAGGGGTAGCACAGGTCAAATGTCTTGGCCAAGTCCCGCCTCAGCAGGGCTTTCCTTCCCACTTGGCAACTTCTCTTTCTGTGACTTGTTCCTGTGTACACTTTATCTATGCTTATGTCCTTACTTAGGCTAAGGTCAAACTCTTCTCCTCTCTCCTGGCCAGAAAGACTTCCTGTCTTACAGGTATCGGATCTTATATATGTTGATGTTTTAACTCTGAGTGACTCCCTAAAGCAGGTCCTTGGACAAGTTCCCATCCTCCAGGAATACTGCAGCAGTGTGTCCTGCCCCCAAACCCCCTGCAAGGAGAAAGCCTGAGGACTATGTAGTAAATGATTTGTAAAAAGGAGACAAATGTACTGTGTTAAGGACTGTCTTTTATTCTGAGATTATTTCCTTTTCTTGTGGTGTCTTAAAGAAAGTCCTTTCTCTTTAGGAAATGATAATTTGCGATTGTTTTGTTTCTTAATGCCTTTCCTTGGAAAAAGAAAAATCTGGTAACCCAATGTCAGTCTCCCACTTTTGGGGCTTTGCAATTGCCATAAATAGTCTGGGAGCCTGGTCTCATTTGTACAGTCCTGTGAGTACCTCTAGGTACCTCCTGATGCCACTTACATCGTAAGTGCTTATAAATTACCTGCTTCATAATCTGCAGCAGAATCTCTCCAAGGATTGACACGAAGCTTCCAGCTCTGGAGTTTACAGTACACTGTTATGTAGTTTCCTTATTTAAGAAAATTGGGACACTGCCCATTTGCAGTCCTCTTGTATCCCCCGGTTCCATCTGATTCCACAGATCCTTCAGGACGGCACCTAATATAAGGCAGCTCCGTTTGCTCTTCTTCTAACGTTCTTTTCCCTATAGAGTTGGACATGCATATACATGTTGTTTGGGGGAATTTGCAGCACATCCAATGAAAGCGTGATTCCCAACTAACAGTCAAATCCTTTTCTTTGGAGCTACCCAGAACACACCTACCCTCTCTTCCATATGACAGCCCTTCAGAGACTCGAAGACAGTGTGTGACTCTCCTGTGAGCTAAGAGCACTGGCTGAGTCAGACGGACCCGAGTGACAAGCTCAGCTTCACTCCCTCTCAGCTGTAAGAGCCAAGGTAAGTTACTGCATTTTAATTTCTCTCTACTTCAGTTCTTTAGCTGATTTATAAAATGGGGGCAATTCCTCCACTTTATTGGTATTTTGTGCAATAAAATAATATGGTGTATGTAAAATTCTTAGCACAGTTTCTGGTATAGCAAGAACTTAGTAAATGCTAGCCATTCCCCACTTCATTTACAAAGAACTGGGTGGGCATTTCAAGTGTCAAAGCTGATGGAGTGCAAAATAGTATGTGTGTGTGTGTGTGTGTGTGTGTGTGTGTGTGTGTGTTTCTCTCCTGAATGATGGGGGAGATAGGTAGGGGACACTGAACTAGAGATTGATCTTTAAGCTTCTCTGTTTTCAGGTAACTGGGTGTGTGTTCCCTGGGGCTGGGGGAGATATTGTTGGGAATCTAGAGACAGGCTTATTTTTCAACATCTAGAAAGCTATTTGTTGACATATTGAACAGTCTCGTGTTTATTCTTATTTTCCCCAAGCAGTTAGCCTTGCAATCCTCCAAACTCAATTACGTCTTGCAAGGCGGCAGGAGCTTGACACCTCCTAGCTGTATTGATCAGCACAGACTGGGTGGCTGTGTGAGGGATCTGAGAGATGCTAAGCAGCAATTTGTGGATTTTTCCTGCCTTAGGAGGCCTTCCTTTTCTGTGTTCCTAGAGACTCTTTAATAAAACAGAACTCTATGCCCAAATGGGCTGAGCATGCAAGAGCCCTCTCTCAGTAGCCTTCTTAGAAGCAAGCTGATGAAAATTGTTACAGTGGATCAGAACATGAAACCCTGGAGTGGCCAGTATGGTTTTCTAGCTGTAGCTTTTTGCACACACTGGGTTTTTGCAAGCAATTGCATGATATAAACTCTGAATGCCATTGCAAGTAGAAAAAGTTTGGAAGGAGACACACCCAATTATGAGCAGACCGAGCAGTGGGACTTGTGGGGAAGCAGGGTGGAGTAGTCTCAGGACTTTATCTGGACGGAGATTTCAAGTTTTTAATCCTAGGAATAAATTCCTAGATTACTTGCATATTAAACATGAATAAAAGTTAGGAGGAATCATCTTAAATACAAACCAAGAAAAACTGAATAATCACAAGCCACTCAAGACAGGATTTTAGAGGTCACTTCAGAACGAAAGGCCAAGTGGTGCAACTTAAGATTTGGGGGAGAAAGGTTGCTTGTGGGGGAACTTGGGGCATCCCTAGAGAGTGTATGCAGAGGACTGGAAAGGGCTAGAGGTAGAACCATAGGGGATCAGACATGTTTAAAAAGGGCAACTAACTTTTAAATTTTCTTTGCAAATAAATATAATGGGACGACTTTGGGCAAATGAGAAAATGCAGATAAAGAAAATGAAAATAAAAATATTATTTAATTCTGCCATTCAAGTATAGTTACTGTTAATATTTGGATATGCTGTTCTAGACTTCAAATTTCTGGGGAAATGTAATTATAGTATAATTTCACTAAGTTTTATTAAAATATGCACACTTAAAACAATTGTGGTTTTCTTCTTTTGAGACAAGCCTCACTTTTACAGGTGGCCTCCAATTTTCAATCCTCCTGACTCAGACTTCTGAGTTCTGGGATTACACTTGTGTACAACCCCACACAGAGTAGAAACACACACATTTATTTTATTTAAAAGGATCTTGTAATTAAGCACACATTAGATTTTAATTCTTAATAGATACATTAGGGGCTGCTAAATTGTACCAGGACTCATTTAATCACTAAGCAATTGTCTTCTAACATCAGGTATTCAGGGTATTTCCAACTTTTTGTTCTCACAGATAACTGAGCTCTGTAGCTGGGTGACATTGGGAAAGTTAGTTAACATCTCTGTGCTTTTGGGTTTTCATCTGGATGATGAAGGTGATAATAGCACCTACCTCATAGGGATGCTTTATTAGATGAGGTCACATAAGTAAGTAAAGCATTTAGTACTGGACACAGCTTTAATCATTAGCTATAATAATAATACTAACAGTGGTTGTTATGAAGCCATTATTAAAATAATGGGTTTTCCTTTAAATTTTATTTATTTATTTATTATTATTATTGTTATTATTATTATTATTGATGTGTGTGTGTGTGTGTGTGTGTGTGTGTGTGTGTGTGTGTTGTGAGTGCAGGCATGTATGTTTCCACAGAGCACATATAGAGGTCTAAAGATAACTTTTGAAGTTGATTCTCTCCCTCCACCTCAGGTTCTGGGCTTTAGACTCAGGCCATCAGCCTTGTAGCATAAGTGCTTTTTCTTAACCTGCTGAGCCTTCTTTCTGACCTTATAATGGATTTTCTATGACTGTTTTTTCATTCAGGGGACACTGATTGGAAAGTTTCATTTTGAGTAGTGAACTCGAGTCAGGCAGAGCTGTGGTTTTTTTTTTTTTTTCTCATGCCACCTACTGTGTTAGTTACTTTTCTTGTCACCGACAAAATTCCTGATAGAAGCAACTTAAGAGGACTCAACAGTTTTAGGGGTCTGAATGTCCGCATGTGGAATGTCTGCATGGTGGCTGGGCCCACAGCATGCAGAGGTGGCGGCACTTCACCTCTGAATGCGTCAGGAAGCCGAGAGCAAAGCTGGAAAGAGGGCAGAGCTCACCCCCAAAGCCCACCACCAGTGTCCTCGATGTTCCAGAATCTTCCAAAACAGTCCCACCAGCCGGTGACCAGGTGTTCAAATGTGCGGACGTGTCAGGGACCACTTCACATTTAAAACCATAACACCTGTTGAAGCTCAACTTTCCTGTCGGCAAACTGGGAACTACAAGGGTCTAGCTCAGAGGGTAGTTGTACAGAGCAAATGTGGTAACACTCATGAAGCCCTTAGCACAATTGTTGACACATGAGAAGGGTATTCAAGGCCAGGTATTACTGTGACTGCCACCACCGCCAAGGCTACTACTACAATTTAACCACTTGTGGTAAGAAACTTTCCTTCTTTGGTGGGTGGGCATCTGTCAGTGAGTGTTTCTAACCATTTTGAGTGTTTCTCATTATGGATTGTAAACAGAAAATGATTTCAGAAGCAAATTGATCGAGGGTTCAAACTCAGCTTTTCCCCTTAGGACTGGTTCTGCGACGTTGGTTGTGGAAATATTTTCAAGCCTGTTTCTCTCTTTGTAAAATGAGAACGGCAGCAGTACCTACCTTCCACATGTTGCTGGGAAGCCTAGATAATGTAATATGTATCTAGTACGTAGCCCAAAGCTCATTATGGTCTGCTGCTTATTATGAGTTGCTGTTGGTTGATAATTTTAAATGACTCTGACTCATAAACCCGAGTTCCCTGAACTTCACCTGAAGGCTTTGACTGTCTCGAATGTAATGGTCAATTCTGTCCCCAGACTAAATGGATGCTAAAGTAGCACTAATCTAAAAGTCTGGAGTAGGCCTGGGGGTGTGTCCCAATAGTGAGTGCTTGGGTAGCATGTATATGGCCCAGGGTTGTATCCTCAGTATTGAAAAAATAAAAGAGAGAGGGGGCACTCTGGTTACTTTTCTGTACCTCTTCTCTGACCTTGTGCCCTCCTTCTAGAAAGCAGGCTTCATACTTGTTTATATGAGATGGGTCCTCACTGGGTATACTCAAGTCTGACATTCTTGCCAGCTGTTTGAAACCTATGGAGCTTCCTGTTGAGTCCTAGATTTGCACAATGGACAGTGGCTACCGGATATCTCTTTGTCTCTGTCCTCAGGGCATAGTGGCTTTTAAAAATTCTCATGACCGTGGGTCACTGTTAAAGTCTTCACTTCCCAGCCCCCACCACCCCGTCTCTTCCCACTCTCCGTTTCCTACCCTTGAACCTCCTTGAGTTTCACTGATGTCTCTGGATCCTCGGCCCTAGTCCTTACCTCTAACACTAAGCCAGTACTTCTTGGGCTGGCCAGTTGCATTGTCTAGGACCCAGAGTAGCTGTGCCTGCCCAGTTGCAGAGAGCATGCACATTTCATTTCCTGAGCAAGGACACTTACTGGTTCATTTCTTGAATGTGTCACTCTCTTCTCTTTGGGGGTAGCCAGAGATGGCCACAGTGATGTGAGGTAGAGGCTGTTGGGATTCCTGGAGGCAAGGGGCAAACGGGTAGGGTTGCAGAGGCCGAGAGCTAAAGCAGAGCTTCTGGAGGGCTGACAAGCGAAAGGCGGCCAGAGGCAAATGTCAGAGCCTATATAGAGGCAGGAATCTGGGACCAGAGAGCCAGAGCATGCACTAGCAAGTCAAGAGCAGTGGGGCGGGTGGGCGGGCCGGCAGGCTGGCTGGCGGGCAAGAGGGGGGTGTGGCAGGGGATAGCGAAGGGAGATTGCCGAGAACAGCTGCGGGTATTGGGCCTTGCTGTAATGAACTGGCACAGGGTATAAGTCAATTGGTCAGACCAAGAGAGCTGCAGTGCAAAGGACACTATCCCTCTTCTCTGTCACTGGTAAGGTAAGGTCTTTCTGAGTTGTGCCTAAGTGGAAAATTGTGGTATGTACAGGGATTATTTGGTGATGGAAGGTGGAATTGGAGGATCTTTTGGCTCATCTTTCCCATGGCATGAATTAAGACTAAGGTAAATGGTGTCAGCAGGACGCTACTATTTCTTTGATACCTTACCTTGAGGTTATCTAGTCAATGAAGTTGAGGATGGGAAGAAGTGAATCATTGCAGCCTCTTAGTGAGGAGTAGGGGGGCTATAGAACTGGATGGGTCTGAGACTCTCTCAAACCACACGCAAATGGTCCAGTTTCCGTGTGTCTTCGTTCTCCCAGCTGTGAGAAGAAGGCCTGCCCCAAATCTCGGAGGGTTACTGTGTGGATCAAATGATGTGAAGCAGGGAAAGTGCCTCACAGAACTACCAGCCAGTGCATGCTCAAGTACTGCTTGCTGTTGGTATTTCTTCTGTCTGTGTTCCAATTGTGACAGAGGCACAAAGCCATGAGAGTGATGATTTCTTTGACATTGCCCCAAACTATCCAGTCTTCTTTTTAGGGCATGATCAGTCTATGGGGATATGTTAATCTTATGTGATTGTCTGAATGGATCTACAACTTGTGTGTCAAAGCACCCCTTCTGTGGCTGCTTATGGAAGCAGGTAGAGAGATGAGGCTATGGGAGCGACCAAGCCCCCTCTCAGGCCAACAGGGAAACCTGAATTTTCTGCACATCGACTATAGGACTAAACTGCATTGATTTCTAGTCTAGGATGTCAGACAAACAACTACATGCATCCTCAGTGATACCAAAGACCATGCAACCTCAAAAAGAGGATGAGGAGTCAAAAAGATACAGTGTTACCACCACAGCGGCCCTATTTTAGCTACAACTTTTGCTAATCTTAGAAAGCTGGTACAATGAGAACAATAATACTATTTAAGACCCAAGGCTCGCAAAGTCTTGCATATCACAGGCGGTTTAAAATTTTGTACAGTTAAAGTTCAGTGCCATTCATGCACCTACTAAGTAACCAATACTGTAGTGGTGGCTGTTATTAATAGTGATAATGATGATAAAATTAAGCAAAGTTTTACTTTGTGGAATGCTATTCTTAGTCATTGATCAGATTAATGTGCTACTTTTCCTGAGAAAGACATTCAAGGATATCAGAGTAGTAAAATCTGGCTTAAACCATTGGTGAGATTCAATGAGCATTAGGAACTAATAATTATCCTGGAGTAAATGGCTCTCTGTTCCTTGCCTACCAGTACCTGGGTTGACTTTTGACTTCTGTAGTGGAAAAGCATAGCCAAAGAACCTGAACTTCTTGTAGTTGGCCAGAAGGTGGTGCTGCTGACTCATTTGAGACAGGGCTTCCGTGGCTCTGGGAGCCTGCTATTGACATTTATAAACATGGAGACTGTGCTGTGTAACTGGGTGGGTTGGTTCAAAAAGGACAGAGTTTGAAGGGAAAGTTGCTCCAGCTTTGGGGACATTTGCTATATGGTTTCTTCAAACTGATAGAATAACTTTCAAACATGACAACTCATAAAAGTGGGTCTCTATGAAGTATTGGAATATATTCCTGAAATTGGCTTTTGACCTTTAAACTTCTTTCTCATTTGCAGATTTCCCTGATTTGTGGACTTCACCGGGGCTCCGATGTCAACACGTTAGAGTCTCTGTCCACCCTGTCCTGCAGCCATGGCAGATATGTCAATACCGTTACATTCATTACGATTCAACAATATGATGAGGGAGGAAAATGGCGACCCCCAAAACAGGGGAGCAGCTTTCTCTAGACCAATGGCAGAGAGCAGAGCAGAGGTTCAGCTCCTGCATTCTCAATTGCAGTTGCCTATCGTCTCAACTTCAGCCTCAGATCCTGGAGGGACATCTACACAGCTGATGGCATCCCCAGCCTTTGACAGTCTGTCCACCACACCTGTCATGGGAGCACCCCACTCTGGGACACTGTCCCCACAGCTGATGTCAGCCTCAGACTCCGGGACACTGTCTCCACTGCTAATGACAGCCTCAGATTCGGGAACACTGTCCCCACTTCTAATGCCAGTCTCAGACTCTGGGGCGCTGTCCCCACTGCTAATGCCGGCCTCAGATTCTGGGACACTGTCCCCATTGTTGTCTACTTCAGACTATGGGTTAATGTCTCCAGGGATGATGTCAATTCCTGACTTTGGGACAATGTCTGCGGCACTAATGGCAGCACCAGATTCTGCAGAGATCTCACCATTGGCGATGCCAGTTCCGTCGTCTGGAATGATATCTGCACCTGTAATGAGTACTTCATCCTCTGAGGCATCATTAATGCTAGGATCAGATCCTGGTGAGATATCCCCACTCCTGATTCCAGACATGAACCCTGGAGTGGCATCCACACCACCAATGACAGCTCCGGGCTCTGAAGCAATGTCCCCATTGCAAATTACAGATGAGGACACCGAAGCAATGTCCAAAGTGCTAATGACTGCTCTAGCTTCTGGAGAGATATCATCACTGCTAATGTCAGGCACAGACTCTGAAGTGATATCCTCTCTGATAATGTCAGCCCTAGCTTCTGGAGAGACATCAACTCAGCCAACAGACCCTCAAGACTCCGAAGGAATTCCCACTGTGCTCATGTCAGGCTCAGACTCTGGAGTCATGTCTTCACTGCCTATGCCAGTTTCTGGCCCTGGATCAATGTCCACACCTCTGCTGTCAATCCCAGATACTGGCGAAATAGCCACATTACCAAAGCCGGCCCCAGATGCCGAGGCAATGTCCCCACTGCTAATGCCTGCCCTTACCTCCACAGTGATGCCCACTCAACTGATGTCAGCATCTGCTTCTGGAGTGATGTCCCCAGATATAACACAAAATATAAACTCTGAGCTCATGTCTGCTCCACCAATAGGAGTCCCAGCCACTGAATTGATGTCCACATTTCCCATGAGAGCTTCTGATACAGGGGCAATGCCCATACAGCTAATGAGAGTCCCTGCCTCAGGAAATATGTCCACATCACAAAAGACAGTTCCAGGCTCTGGATTAATGTCCACTCCACTGATGGCTGCCACAAGCCCTGGAGCAATGTTCACAGAACAAATGTCAACCACAGCCTCTGGTATGATGTCTACACATTTCACAATGGCCAAAACACCTGGAGCAATGCCCACAGGCTTTATGAAGGTCACAGCAAATGGAGCAGTTTCTGCACAACGAATAAGAGGTTCAGCTTCTGGTGTGATGTCCACCCAGCCAGTTATAGCTACAGCCTCTGAAATAATGTCTGTGTCACAATCAACAGTTCCAACCTGTGGGTCAATGTCCACACAGAAAATTCGAGCTCCTGTCACTGGACCAATGTCCACATCGCAAATAAGAACCACAGCCTCAGGACTGACATCTATACCACAAATGAGAGCCACAGCCTCTGGAGCAATGTCTACCCCACTAATGACAGCCAAAACCTCTGGATCAACATCCACACTGTTAATGAGAGACACAGCCTCAGGAGTGATATCCACGCCACAGATGAGAGCTCCAGGCTCTGGAGCATTGTCCAAGCCACTAATGACATCCAAAGCTTCTGGAATGTTCATGCAGCAAATGACAACTGCAGCTTCTGGAGCAATGCCCACATCACTAATGAAAGACACAGCTTCTGGAGTTCTGTCCATGCCACAGATGACAGATCCAGCCTCAGGAGGCATGTCCACACCACTAACAAGAGCCACAGCTTCTGGAGCAATGTCTATATCACAGATAACAACCACCACCTCTGGAGGCATGTCCATGCCTCTAACAAGGGTCCCAGGTCTTGGAGCAACATCCATATCACTAACGAGAGCCACAGCCTCTGAGAAGATGCCTAGTCAGCCAATAAACATTCAAGACTCTGGAGAGGTGTCCACACCACTCATGAGACCCATTGCTTTGGGAGGGATGCAGATGAGATCCCAGGACTCTGGAATAATGTCTACACCCCTCATGAGAGCCTCAGACTCATCAGAGATGTCTACACTGCTCTCAAAAGCCTCATCCTGTGGAGAGAGCCCTCTGCTACTAATGAGACCTCCAGCTTCTGGAGAGTTAGCTCCATCTCCAAGAGCCCCACTTTATGGGACAATATCTGCTCCACACATGACAGCTACAGCCTCAAGTATGATGTCCATGACACCTATGAAGGTTTCAGTCCCTGTATCAGAGTCCACACAACTCCCAAGACCCACAGATTCTGGAGTGATGTCTGTGCCATTGATGAGAACCACAGTTTCTAGAGCAAAGTCCATACCTCAAATGATGGCCACAGATTGTGGAGACATGTGCCCACTCCCAGTTCGAGCTCCAGCCACTGCAGGGATATCTCCACTACCAGTCAGAGCACCAGCCTCTTCGACCATATCTACAACACTTAGGAGACCCTCTGTTGGAGCTGTGGCCACAGAGTTAGAGAGAGCTCCAGGCCCTGGAATTATGTCCACTACACAATTGGCAGCTATGACATCTGGAGAGATGTCCAAGCCACTAATGAGGGCTTCAGCCTCTGGACCCATGCCCATGCCTTTGATGTCACCCATGACTTCTGGAGAGATGTCTATGCCACAAATGAAAACCATGCCTTCTGGGACAATGTCAACTCTACAAACCAAAGCTGTGAGCTCTAGAGCTACATCCCTGCCACAGCCAACAAATACAGCTTCTGGGGGAATGGCTAACCCCCCACTGAGAACCCCAGCCTCTGGAGCAGTATCTACACCTCTTATGAGAGCCTCAGCTTCAGGAATGATGTCCATGCCACCACTGAGGGCCACAGCCTCAGGAGGTTTAACAATGCCACAAATGACAGCTCTGACCTCTGGAGAGATGTCTACACCACTAATGAGGACCCCAGCACCTGGAACAATGTCCACACCACAAACAGCCTTTGGAATGACACCCACTCTGAATATCAAAGCCACAGACCCGGGAGAGGCATCCACCTCTCACTTCAGAGTCACAGCCCCTGGATCAAAGAGCACACCACATGTGACTGGCGCAAATCCTGAAATGAAGAAGCCACCACCAAAAGAAGTGCCATCCTTTGGTATGCTGACCCCAGCACTCTGTTACCTCTTAGAAGAACAAGAAGCAGCCCGGGGCTCATCCTCTGTGGAGGAAGATGCAGAGGAGATTGATGAGGAGAAGCAAATGAAGGGCTTTCTGAATGATTCTGAGAAAATGGCATTTCTGGTGTCTCTTCATCTGGGGGCAGCAGAGAGGTGGTCCATCTTGCAGATGGAGGTAGGAAACCCCCTCTCCAGTGAAGATAAGTCTTTCCTGAGAAGATCGCAGGGCTTATATGACTCCCTGTCTGAGATAGACATCCTAAGTGCTGTTCTTTGCCATCCCAAGCAGGGCCAGAAGTCAGTCAGGCAGTATGCCACTGACTTCCTACTGCTGGCCCGACATTTGTCTTGGTCTGATGCCATTCTACGGACAAGGTTTCTGGAAGGACTCTCGGAAGCTGTTACCACCAAGATGGGTCGTATCTTCCTGAAGGTGGCCGGCAGCCTAAAAGAGCTGATAGATAGGTCTCTGTACACTGAGTGCCAGCTGGCTGAAGAGAAGGATTCCTCAGGCAACTCAAGCCAAGTTGTGCCAACAGCTTGTAAGCGGAACAATGAAGAGGCCATGGAGAACGAACTGGGCTCTCAGCAGCAGACTGAGGAGGTAATCAGGGGGACATATGCTCATGGTTTCTGATTGGAAAAATGAGGAAGTAGTGATGACGGATTAACACCCATAGTCTTTCATATTGAATTAAGGGGGAGCCAAGAGGGAGGCATTGAGTATCTAGACCGTAAGAGCCCAATGTAGAATTTTATCAGTGAGTATGGATATAAAGTTATTTTGGCTATATTAGCCATCTTCAGAAACAATGTCTGACTCAGGTTACTGAAGGATTCAGATTGTAAGGAAACTCATTAGGCTCAATCCCAGCTCTCTGTTTATTGCAAGTTGAGTTCTAAGGGAGAGACTTCTTTTACGGACTGGGTTCTACTTATAGCCACCTGTGTTGTGAACTCAAGTCACCAGAGGATTTCATTAGCTTAGCACTTGGCTACACCTTTTATACATCTGATAAATTAGCCAGTTCTTTGACTTGCTGACTTACTGAACTTAATCAGATAGAATGCCTTTGGTCATAGGAAGTGTGGTACTTATTTATGCTTTTTTACCCCTTTCTCACAGCACCAACATGTTCCCAAACGCTGTTACTACTTGAAAGAACATGGAGACCCCCAAGAAAGTCTTCATGACCACCTTCGACAGAGCGCACAGAAGGCCTCCACCAACAAGTAGTACTCAAATCTTACATGATTTCTGACTTGGCTGCTAACTTGAGGACTGGTCCCTGGACCCATTCCATTGAACTATATCATAAACCTTGTTGCCTTCACCTTCCAGCCTTCCCCTCCAGGCGCATCCCACTTTATCTCCTTTTTGATTGCCTTGACCTTCTCTTTCACCTACATGCCTGTGACCTGCCCTGACAATCAGTGTGGACTATAAGAGTGTATGGTGTATGAGGTTCTGAACTCCCATCAGCATCAGCATCATCAAGGCCAGTTCTAATTCGGTCCAGGGAGAAGTCTAGGCAGGAGAAATCATGTCCTACCTCAAAACACCTTAGAGTGTCTTGCCATGTGTCATCAGGCAAACTTGAGGAAACCCTTGTCCCATTCCATCTGGCAGGGGAGCCTATAAAGAGAGAGATACCCACTCCTATACCACCCTTTCAAACCAGTAGACTCACCCTTATATGCCCCAACTCATAGTATCTAGATGGGTCTCAAGGGCCCTTGCCCTGTTTATAGTCTCGATCCTGAACCATTTGTTTTGACCCATAATATTAATAGTAGTGATAGTAATGGCTAACAATTGTTGGTAATGTGCCACGTGACAGGTACTGGGCTAAACCCTTGACAAGTACCATCTCACCACAGTGTTATAGTACCTAACTTGTTCTTGTGTTGTTAGCTTCTGATCTCTTGCTTACGGCCCTTGTCCTTCAGTGTGGAATCTCTAGCTATGACCTCTGGGTGATCCCCTCAGTTGTTAATTGCCCTTGCTCCCCTTGGCTGTTGTGCTTCATGGCCAGCACTCTTCTTAAGGGTCTTGGTGTCTAAACAGGTGTAGGTACTTAGAACATAATATGAACAGTGTTTGCCTTCAGGTGGTGGGTTGTAGATGTTTTTTTTTTAAAATTTTCTTCTTTTTACTGTTCTCTGTAATTTCCAGATTCACTACAGTAAGCATGAATTACATTTGTAATCATAAAAATAAAGGCCATTTGTGAAAAATGAAATAATTATGGACATTAGAATTTGATTTATTGAGTTCTTTCATTTTTTTAACCTTTATTTTGTGTGTTTGTGTATGGAGGGGGAAAAGGGATGCACCGTGCATATGCAGGGGCAAGAAGATACTTTCTGGGGGTCGAGTCTCTTCTTCCACCATGAGTCTTGGTATCAGACTCAGGCTTGGGGACACATGTTAGATAGCTATCTTTCCAACCTTTGAGTTCTTTCAACATAAAGTGTTGGCCATTATTTGGGAGACAGTTAAGACCTTTTTTCATATTAAAAGTTCACCCAAATTAAGGTAGGGGAGAAACAACAAGCAAGAACACATTGAAATAAGGCAGATAAGATGGCTTGAAGACAAGAAACAGGAAAATGGGAAATTTTATACAAATAGGACCAATTTATTTGTTCAATAACAATCACAGTGGTGTAATATTCAAAGACATTTTAAAAACAGAAGGAATGATAAAATTTGAAACATTTTATAAGCCTGTGTTGGTGACAGTTTGGAGACAGGAAGGAAGAAGGGGTCAGAGGCAGTTGGGTCCCCTGCTACAATAGTCCAGGAGACTGGTTGGCCAAATCATCTAGTGTGGTGGAAGGAATGCCAAGGACACCAAGGACAGAACCTAAAGTCTCTCTGAGTCTGCTGCCCCATTACCCTAAACATTGGATCTAATTCCAGGAAGAGGGAAATGATTCTCAGAAAAAGCAAAGACTAGCAGACACTCTAGCAGCCCCATAGTACTGTATGTGAGAATCTGCCTTAATTATGAGTGCTGTTGCCTCAGGGGAAAAAAAAGGCATGGAAAGTTGGGCAATACAAATTCCAGGCAGGGAGACAATCAGCCTCAGGGGACCCAGCTTTTACCTTCTTTCCTTTGCCTGTTGGCTCACATTGGGCTCACTCTAGACCCAAGTAGAGTGTGTATATTCATGTTAAGCCGGGGTTGCTTTTATCTCCGAAAAGCAAGCAAAAATCTACTGAAAAAGAAATGTCTGATATAGAAGTCACTACTCATACCTGTAAAGTGCATACAGGAAGGAAAATGTCTTCAAAATGAAACTCATTTTCTTATGGCCACGATAATGGACAGCAATGGCTGCTCTTCAGTTCCCTCCTCCAGCCACTCATCTTCCTTTTGCTTTTTTTCTTCTCACTAGAGATAAATGGAACTGATGAAGGCCAATCACAATCTTTTAGAACCCAGTCCCTTGTCCACCCACCCTGGCAGCTATATTTAGAAATGTTTCAAGAGCCACTCAGCAGTTTCATGGAGCTAGGCTATCCTATACCCAAGTACTTGGGCCATTTTGTCAGTTGAAAAAAATGGTGGTTCATGTTTTTCTATTACACACTGACCCATGGATAAAGGTAAGGTCCCGTAAGCAAGGAGAACTTAGATATCACCTCATCTGTGTGCTATAGAACCTCTGTCCTTTGAGAATTTTCTGAAGTTCTTTGGGGGGGAGATCCCAGTAGAACTACACTGCTTGTTGTTCTTTGACTGGTACACTGCCTCATGGAGATCAGCTGGCTACATGACCATGTAGGGCCACCACTTGACCCCATTCTAGCTGCAGAAGGGAACACAGAGGCCTATTGTAGCTGGGGACTTGGATTCTGGGACACAACAATGAGAGGTTTAAATAGTGCTGGCCTCCAGTTACAATTTGGATCTGAAACGACCCTTAAATATAGGCTCCTATGCTGAAAACTTGGTCAGCAGCTGGTAGCACTATTTTGGGAGGCACTGGAAACTTTAGAGGTGGAGTTTTTGGAGGCAGTAGGTCAGGAGAAACTCTATCTCACTTTGGTCCCTTTTGTTCTGTCTCTTTCTGCTTCTTGGGTACCATGAGTTGAACAAATTTGCCACGATGTTTCATGTCACTATTATCTAGAAACAACTGGTCCAGTGACCTAAAGACTGAAACCTTAGAAATCATGAGCCAAAATAAATCTTTCTTCATTCTGAGTTGTTTATGTCAGGTATATTGTTATAACAATGAAAAGTCTAACATACCTTCTTTGAATAGCTTTGGCTTTATGCATTTGTGAGAAATCCACCAACTTTGAGAATCAGATGACCATATTGATCTTATTTTACAGACTAGGAACCTTAGGCACAGAAAAGTTAAGTAACTGGCCTCTCTTAGTCACTTTCTATTGTTGTGAAGAGAAACCATGGACATAGCAACTCTTATAAAAGAAAGCATTTAATTGGGGCTTGCTTATAGTTTCAAAGTCTATTATCAGAATGGTGAGAAGCATGGCAGCACACAGGCAGACATTGTGTTGGTGAAGTAGCTGATCCGCAAGCAGCATGCAGAGAGAGACACTGGGACTAGCTGGGTTTTTGAAACCTCAAAGCCTACCCCCAGTGACACACTTTCTCCAAAAAGGCCATACCTTGTAATTCTTCTAATCCTTTCAAAGAGTTCCACTTCCTAGTGTCTAAGCACTCAAATATATGAGCCTATGGGGGGCCATTCTTAATCTTACCACCACATGGCTCAAAGCTACTGAGCAAAGAAAGCAGTAGGGTTGGGATTTGAACATGTGAAGTCTGTCCCCAGATCCCTATACAATGGCACTACTATGCATAAAGCTTTGTTATTTTTAGCCTTAATGGTCCCTCTGAGGGCTCACTGAACAAATTTGCTGCTGAACACCAGCCAATATTTGAAGATTATAATAATGGAAGTCTGGACAAAGTAATTCTGCTCACCCCTTTCCCTCAACATAGATGTAGATATGGATTGCTTTTTCCATATAGGGAAAGACTTCGATATTCAAGGGAACAGAATCAATCACTATGGAATGTCATTAACCCTAGGAGCTTGTGTGTACAGTCTAGTAGTCTCAGAGTGAGCAGCCTCAGGTCTGAACTATGAACTATTAAGGAAGCTAAAATATTCCCCAAGGCTTTTTCTCATTGACCAGAAGAAAGTCTTGGGCCCAGGACTCTGTAGGTGGAAGAGTTTCTGATGGTTATGCCAAGTGCAGACTCTTGTTTGTCAG
>CABHPP010115179.1:56253-75334 GCA_902168425.1 Peromyscus attwateri | reverse complement strand
CAAAACTACATATAAATTACATATAAACACACACACAACATACACTACGAAACAAAACTACTCCAACTTCAACAGATAAATTTTATAGAATATGGTAACATTTGTGAAAGATTTCTTTGACTTCTATTTTTGTGAGATTATGTATGGAAACTTTGGGTGTCCTGGACTCTGAGACCCTTGAGGAATGAGAGAGCCACAGAGATGCATGGGCCTGCCAATCAAGAGGTCAGAACTGTGTCTGTATATCCTCTGGTCCAGTTAGATGGACAACCAGCCTTTGTTAACTCTGCCCCTCCACTCCCTCAAATTCAATTTGAGATTCAGGTTTGACTTTTGTTGCACATATGATCTCCTGGTTTGAAATCTGGTAGCCAGCTTCATGACATGTTTCTTGAAGTGTAATTATCCCCTAAACTCATGAGCCCAGTTTCACCTGGTAATGTGGTCAAAAGGAAACCCACTGGGAAGACATGCTTCCTTATAAAGTGACACGAGACTGAAGGTTGATGGAAAAATCAGAGAAACTCGGAGTTTCTATGTTAGCTTCTAAGTTCAGCTTAATGATAAACATTACAAAATGATTTATGGAGACAACTGATGAAATTCTTAATAATTAAAAAAAATAATTATAAAGGGGAGACATATTTAAAGGTTTATGAAGAATATTCAAAAGCTTATATGAAACAACTAATTCTGATTTTCATGAAGAAAGAACACTTAGGAACTAAACCTACACACTTGATGTATGTGGCAGTTCCAATCGCTATGGATTAGAGTTAAGAGCAATGGGTACACAATGTGGTAACAGCATGAAGCTAGAGTACATGTGGTAAGATAAATTTGATGGTGTCTTCATTGTGTGTTCCTATAAGAACTAGAATAGAGAAAAGCTAAGATTAGTGATGGTGGTTGCTTGAACTTCGCACAGGCTTGAATTACTCTATCAAAATCCAGCTTGTCATGACTGAGAATGTGGAAAGGCCTTGAAGAAGTTTAAGAGAGGGAAAAAGAGACAACAATGGCTGCTTTAAATGCCTTAAGAGGCTTTGTGTTTTAGGATAACCATGACATGTTCTTGGTGAGGCACAGAAATTTTACTGTACATGGTCAATAGAACACTGACCAAAGATTATCACAGGTGAAAGACAGAACCATGGAATGAAGTTACCTAACAGGTGGAGCTGTGTCCACTGAGTGTGCTGGTGAGCTGTCTCATCTCCCCGAGGTGTCCATGTGTTGGCCATGTGACTATGCCCATCAGGGATATCAAGGGGCCATAGTCACATGGCCTCCATGGTCTCGTGGCCAGTTGTGCTGAGGCTGTTTGGTTGTCTTTGAATCCTGAAAGGCTATGCTTTTTTTTTTATCACCAACCTGACTGAACTCTGTATGACAGATGTAAAGTACTTTGAACAAAAGTAAACATTTGTACATACTCTCTACCTCTTCATAATTTCTCTAAAGCTACTCAGTAATACACTTCAACCTTAAAGGTAGGTACTCCATACAGACAGAAATGTTGGGTGAAAACAGTTTCTAAGTTTGATAGTCATTGTCTTAAATTCAAGGAATAGGTTACAAGCAAATCAAATAGTGGTTATTCAGATCTATTCTATGAGAACACTTACAGATGTAGGCAGTTCATAAAAGACACAGTTAGATGTCCAAGTCTAACAAGATTAATTTTTTTGACACAAAGGCCCACTGAGAGAGAAAGGGAAGCAACATGGTAGCCTGAGTGTGTCATTGCCAGAGGGCAGTACCATGGTAGCCCAAGTGTGTCACTCACAGAAAAGTCACTCTGAGGATTATGTCAAATGTAAATGATTCGCAAAGAAGCTACAAAGGAGTACTGTCACTCAAAACCACGACATTGCTCACTTATCATCTGGGAGCCTGTGGTGTGTATGTGAGAAAGAGAGGAGGCCTTCAGAGGAAAAACTGAGACTCAAGACTTCAAGCATCTGTGTACACTTCCAGTCAGGATACAACTAACATCTAGGGAGGCATTTACTATTCGTTTGCACCACTGCAGGCATATGTGTGGTACTCACCATATCTAACCAGAAGGGTTAATGGGAGACATACAGGTGGCAAACAAAGAAAAAATAATAGAATTCATCATCTATAGAGGACAGACATGTGGTAGGTGTGCACAAGCGCACATATAGAACTAGAATCCTGTGCAGTGATAATTGTTCTATAAACAATGGGTGGCTCAGTCATGGGAGTACAGAAGCATACAGGGTTTTTCCTCTTTCATTTTTCCTTTGCATGGAATAAAAGCTATGAAACTGTCAGCATTCTTACAAATGTGACCTGAGTAGCCAGCATTTACTTCAGTTGGATAAATTGAATTAGACTGTTTTATAGAGTCATGGGTCTGCTCCAGAAACACTGGATCTGATAAATAGAAACCGGCATACTATGGTTATAGTTCACTTTTCAATTATACATGGTAGTTTTAGGTGAAGAGACAGGAAAAGAAAGATTGGAATATACACTTAAAATCTCATTTAATGAACAGCAAAAACTTTACTTCATATTTTATCAGAACTGCTGGGAATGCAATGTAAATAAGATTGGGTATATTCTTACTGGTTTTATGGCTCTCATTCCCTATGAGAGAGGCCAGTGTATGGAGAAAGGAAGTGCTGAGAAGAGAGAGGAGCCAGGAGAAACAAAGACAGGTTGGGGGAGTCTACTAACTGTGGAGACGCTGACCTATTGCATGAGAGTTTTGTGATTTAAGCTTTAAGAAACTATGTTGAGACGTACACATGCCCAACACAGGGCCACGAGCTGAGCACACAGGTACTGGGTACTTTCCTAAAATCCCTTGTGGTTCATTGGAAAAAAAGATTAAACTCAATGCCAAAGGACAGAGGCCCAAATACTCATCCACCACTTTTGAGTTCCTCCAGTCTTCTCAAATATCGATTCCTTTCTTTTTTCCTTTCCTTTCCTTTCCTTTCCTTTCCTTTCCTTTCCTTTCCTTTCCTTTCCTTTCCTTTCCTTTTTCCTTTCCTTTTCTTTTCTTTTCAAGAGTATGTATGGAAACACTGCAAATAATACAAATACAAATAGGCACAAAATACAAATCCATAGCCATTAGCCACTATTGTTCCCATGACTCATGGACGTAAGCAAGGATTTCTCATTTGCAAGAGAGGGACGAGGTATGTCTGTAAAGATCTTATGGTATCTTTTGCAATAAATGCTAAAGTTTGAATGTTTTCCTGATAGCTCTAATTCATATTGGTAAGATCATCTTTAAAAGGTCATGATAGTGAATACATCTATTACATAGATGAGGTGTTTATTTTATCTGTGTCTTCCTATGAAACTGGCTTAAGGAAGAACACGATTTTGAGGAGGATGAGGGTATAGATGGGAAAGGGGAGACAACTCTTGATAGACTAGGTTGTGAAAGATAACAGTCTGAGGGCACCAACAAAAGCTAGTCTTTACTCACACAAAATTTAGGGACTCTACATAGGCAGATTTATAACTCCATCACTTTGGTACAGTCACTGTTTATATTTTGATATATATTCTTCTTATCTATGTATTATTTCATGTACTCTTAAGATATCTAGAATGTTCTCTACCCAGTGCTGCCAGGAATGCTGTTATTAGCATCTGCTCATCCCCTGAAATGAAGAAACAATTTCAGTCACTAGGATGACAGGGTGGAAGTCCCTCTGAAAACCCAGTGTGGCACACCCTGGGAGTCTCATTTTATTGGGCCATTTTGCCCTAACCTCTCTAACCAGAATGATGTAAGAACACAAGACTCTCTGTTTGAAAACATGCACAGCTTTTCTAGGCTTGAAAATTAAACCATAAAAAGTTTACTGAAAAAAAAAAAAACCTTTAAAAAGCTCCTTAAAAACTCACACCATAATTGCTCCCCACCAAGCGTGGGCACTTGCTAGCTGTGAGCAGTGGCACACTGACAAATGTATGAAAACTGAGTGCAGGCTATACTAAGAGAAAGAAAAAGTCTTCCACTGGCCATCTGTGAAAATAAGGCATGTGGCCATTAAATGCAGAGGCTGTAAATATACACAAACTCCATGAAGCAAATGGCAAAAAAGGACCAAACTTCAAACTCAAACAAATCAAAATGTTTAATGCATAGTTACCACTGCTGGAGGAAACAGCTCTGATCTTTGCAGTCTGTAAACTCGGCATGTATTTCAATTAAATACCCCCAGAAAGGAGAGAGAGAGAGAAAGAAATGAAAAGATGCAGAAGAAAACCTTCTGGAACAAAAAGCTGTGGATGGCCTGTACTCGATTTCTGGACACAAACAGCCCCTCCACCTGGCACCCGCCTGTCAAAGATGTCGATCGGAGTTATTGAAAGGCTGACACATAGGATGATGGATGGGTGATGACATAATACCTACTCACCTTTTTTTTTTTTTTTCCATACTGGGCTTTTGAAAACTGGCTGTTCTGTGCTGATAATATTCACCGAAGGGCTTCCTCCCCATCCCTGTCCCATAAGAAGGGTTCTCTGACTAACATGCTGAGAATCAGGAGGTTTTGTAAATGTAAAACAAAGGCAAAGGAAACCTGAGGTTAAGATAGTGCCACACTCACAGAAGACTGGTCTAGTTTCTCTAATGATCATTTTCCCAAACAGCAGGTCCCTACCCATGCCACATACATTTGCAGAAGACAGAGACTCCCATCAGAACAAAAGCAAATATTCATCTTCAGACTGTATGTGTCTTTTAATTAAAGTCACTAAGTCATTATATACAAATGTAAAGATTAAGGTAATGTAGATGCACTTTCATAAAAAAATTATTAATCACTTGTGTTACTTCTATTATTTTAATTAGTTCTTAGGCAAATTCTAATCACATGATTGATAGGATCAGGTTCATTCTCTCTCTCTCTCTCTCTCTCTCTCTCTCTCTCTCTGCTTATGTGTGTGTGTGTCTCTCTCTCTCATACATGCACGCACACTCACACACACACACATGCATGGCTATTAATAAAATCTGATTTACAAATGCAGGCTCAGAAGGCTCCCCCTTCTTTCCTCCTCCTTTGTAAAGCTATTCTCTAACAATTGACAAATGCAGTCCTAATTTGGCCACTATGATCCATTTTAGCTCACAGCAGTATTTACAATGGCCATCTAGAGACCATTAATTGAAAGCATCTTCTACTGAATGGAGACACGCATGTATTTCTTCCCGCTCACTATTTCAAAGGAAAATCCCTAGCTCATGAGTCCTCTCAGGCCTTCTCTTTATCTCTGGGAAGGAGTGCGTGTCAGATAACTCTGCTAGATTCCCTGTGTCAGTTTCTGAAGTGCTAACACAGCCCACCCCATCCATCAGATGGCTGGTAAAGCATCCATGAGGAATGATGGATGTAAAATTATCACTAGGGTACCATCAGATGCACTCACTGCCATTTGTAACTAATGCTCTCAAACTACCCACCTTTTTTTTTTTTTCATTATTAAACATCTGCATTAAGTCAACATTGGTCACTGTCATTTCAGGTTTGGTACTCTGTTCAAGGGACGGAAGAGGGTAAAGCTCCTGAGAGGAGAGATTCTGAGTGCCATTGTGATAAAATTAATCTGTTTGCAAATTACCCTGTGCATTCCTGAGTAGGGCTTCTACGAATTTGACTCCTGTAGCTCTCGAGTGAACTGTGATTTAAAACAAGTGCATTGCTGACCACCACATTCACCTCTCTATAGAAAGTTGCCAAGGAGTTTTCTTGAGCTTCAAAGGTATTCTCCTAGCAGCTATTTGCAATTATAGATGAATTCTCAGCATGTATAAACATGACTAGTACAGAGACTATAGACCATGTATGGTAAGTAAATTCTCAACTTTAAGAAATAAATGCACACCTTTACATGCTTACTTCCCTTACTTTACATAAGAAAAGCAGGACAGAAGTCAGTCTTAACACGTATGGAAAGCTCATATGTGAACATGAGTCATAGATTCTGACCTATCACCAAGCACTGTTTTCCTGTGCCCACACTTTGATATTATTTAACTTTTTGTGAGCCACGAGTGAGATATAAGGCCCTGGATGGTAGTGTTGGGAGAGCTAGAGGCAGCGAGCGGCGATGATTATAAAACACAACTCAGGTTGATAGATAAATATTTGAGAACTCAGTGCCATTGTTATGGTAGAGAGGGGGTTGACTATGGCCTTTTCCTATCCAATACCTACCTGACACTTCTTTTTTACTCTATGAAGACCACCTTTGATTTCCCAGTGTCCCTTGATCTCAGAGAGAGATATTCTCTAATTCCGTTACAGAAAAGGACTTGTGAGCAACTTAAAGGGATTTCCTTAAATTCATATGAGCCACTTCTAGCCAGTGAGGTATTTGGGGAAGTCAGTTAGCAGAGGAAGGCCCATGGGAATGGAGCTTAACAAAGGGAAAATGACCACTCCCCTGAACCATCTGGATGATGGGTAGTTGAGTTGCAGGTTCACCAATCATTTTGTGAGTCAAAGGGGAAAAAAAATCAAGAGTCAGAGATTTCGACCCAGATATCATGAAGCTGATACACAAAGGGTGACTAAATCTTGCCTCTGAACACTCTTATTTGATAGTGATTAAGTATTTGTTTATGTTCCTGTACTTACAGTTCCTCAATTTGTTGAGAAACATGTTCCAGACACAACAGCATGGGGTTCACTCTTCCCAGGGAAACCACATTTGGAAGGAGAGAAAGGATCTGGGGACTTTCAGGTCACCTTCTCCTTGCAGGTGTCTGCCCAAGTTTCTGTTGTAGTCACACTGCCTGGCAGGACCAGGACTGCACAAAACCAGGCTCTGTGATCTAGAGCAGAGACTACCAAGTCCAGACCTGCTATCAACTGGCCTGTGTGCTCAAGAGGCTGCCCTGGCAGGACTAAGGAAGCAGAGCCTCAAACACTTCCATGCTTCTACCTGAGATGCCTCCTTTTCCACCCTTAACATGGAGGTTTCTGCTACAATGTCATCTGTAGCAGCACTCGGTGGCAGAAGATAACATTATTTGAATATACAATCAGTCTATAATTAACCAGAGATGACAATTATAAATACACTCTGTCCCAGAGTTTCCAAGAAACCTGACACACACAGTTCTTGGGTATGTTGAAACACTTCCAAGAAAAGTAAAGAAGTGAAAAATCTTTTAGAAATCTTCAATTAAAATATGTTTCAGTAAAAATGACTTTCATCGTGTGTTTCATATCACCCGGCAAACACTTGTCCTCGTCTTCACACCTCTAATTGTTTTCACTGGCCAATTACAGCTACGTAGAATTGAGACCTTCTACTTTGGACAGCCGTGCTTTTCATATGTGAAGAGAAGTCAGCAGGCATGAAGTTTGTACGCCCGAGGGAACCCTTCTCCAGGACAGGACTTTAGTTATTTGGATCTTGGGGCCATCTACGTGCATCTCTGTAGATCAGTGTAGAGCATGAGGCTGGAGTTTGCTCTTTTCAGTCCCCTCTGTTCTGTACCCAGCCCTGCCATCCTTCTGCCTGACCTCTGCCTTCTTATTTATCAGACTTGTGTGTGTGTGTGTGTGTGTGTGTGTGTGTGTGTGTGTTTGCGTGCATGTGTGTGTACATGTGTGTGTTCATGTGTTTGTGTGTGTGCACATGTATATAGGTGCCTTTCAGAGGCCAGAAGAGGGGTAGATCTACTGGAGCTTGAGTTCCAGCCTGTTGGCACCTGACATGTGTGCTGGGAACCAGGACTGGGCCTCTCTAAGAGACGCCAGCACTGGTAACCACTAAGCAATCTCTCCAGCCCAGGGAAGATTACTTTAGGTAGCAAATAGCACTCTTTGGAGACTTCAAATGGCACGAGAAAATGCTAGTGAAAACTGTGAAAGGACTTTATCACTCATTCTACTGATACCTTTCTATGAGAACTCCAAAGGGAAGTTTCAAGCTAACCGCTAACCTGCATGGGAACTGACTTTGGAAGAAGGTGCACAATTCTGAAAACCTAAGAGAAGGACAGGACCTGGGGAAAGGCAGTCAAAGTATGGGATGATATTCCAAGCACAAGTATTCACCTTTGTCGTTACAGATAAATAATTGCTAGGGCGTACTACGCAACCCGGGTTCTATACCTACTCTCGATAGATGGGACTTACACCTAAAAATATGCAAATAATAATTTTACCTCAATTGCCAGCAAGTTTCGTATTTTATTATTCAAAACCAACCCCCCAACTCACAGGACTGTCTGTGAAACCCAGTAGATGTGAATGTTGAATAATCACCTTTCCAAAGATGCAGATTTGACATTATCCTTATCACCTTCCCCCAGGTCACAGAGACATAGGTTGATCAGGGCAGAACTGACACCTAGGTTTATCCAACAGAAAAAGGCCCCAGCGAGCACGATGGTTGGTCCCTGCTGTCAAGCACTGTGGCACACTCAGGGTTCTCCTGCAGAACTACAATGCTGTTGGGAAGCCGACTCAGACCCTCTGGCTGTGGGACTTTAGACGAAGAGTATGCCACACTGTTACGTTAGATAGAAAGGCTTCATTTTTATAAAATCTCCACATCAAAACAGATAAAAACACAAGTCTAAGATTGAACCACAGATATAGAGAGAAGGTTCAGTGGTTAGGAGCACACACTTGCAGAGGGCCTGAGTTTGGTTCCCAGCACCCAGTTGGGTGGTCCACAACTCCCTGTAACTCCAGCTCCAGGGCTCTGTTTGTGGGCACCTGTACTCACATGCACATTCACACAGACACACACACACACACACACACACACACACACACACATACACACACACACACACACAGTTGCTTAATTATGAAGTTAAAAAAATAAATCTAAAGAGATAAAAATGTTAAGAATATTTTGAAGCCAATCAGTAAGGACCTTGAGGTTAGGGGCAGTGACTCAGCTCATTAACAGGAATTGGCAGGTTATTACTTCAAAAATAGATTTTAAAAATTGATGTTACATCTCTACCAAGGAGGAAGGGAGGTTGAAGGAGTGTTTCCCTGCAAAGGCAACGACAATGGCTGCCACTCAAACAGGAGGTGCTAACCAGAGTGAAATCAAATGCTCGTGGGTGTGGATGTGGGACAAGAAGCGGCATCAAGGCCCCCTTGGCACGCATGAGCCTGGACTAGAGTGCATGCAGGCGGCTGCACTGCTGTGGCTTAATCAGAAGGCTCTGGAGTCACTGAAGGTGTGCGTGAGAGCAACAGCTGATCTGTATTAGAGAAGATTAACTCCCATCGCCATGGTGGAGAGCCAGGATTATTTTATGTACTCCTGTTGCCTTACAAGCCGTCAGCACAATTATTGCCCTCCGATGTGAATGACTGATCTGTAACCACAGCTAAACAGCTTGCTGCTCAGGGGCTTCGGGAACTTCATGAAGATGGATTTCCATACCATCAAAGTGCTTTTAATGGGCTCCCGGATCCAACCACAAGACCTATTTTGCAAGTATATAGAATTCGGGATGAAGGCTTCCTGTCCAAAAGGATTTGGTCGGTTGTCACTTGACAATTCCCAGCCAGCACAAGGGAGGGGAACGAGCGGAGATAGGTAGAGTTGTCTCTGCTTTGGAGGATTAAAAACAAGGGGGAGGGTTACAGATGTTCACGGAATGCAACCAACTGCTGCATCCACAGCTGAATTCAAAGCGCTTAACAAATAGCGGCAATTTAGCTATGCTTGCGAGGAATAGCTCCCGTCACTTTGCGTTAGCATCTGGCCAAGTGTTAAACTCATTTCTACGCAGGGAGCAGAGGAAAGGGTTTCTTGCTGGAGCGTCCTTTCAAGAATGTTTAAATATTTGAACATAAATCCCTTTACGCTTGCTATCATTCCCTCTTAGGGCTGCCACTGTGTTTCTTTCTGCTGTCCCTTCTAGTCCCAATGTCTCACTTGGGCTACAGGAATTGTGAGAGCTGCAGGCCTGCGGGAAGGCCTCCTGATCATGGGGCTGCCTCCAGAGAGGGAGCAGAAGTGGATTTGTTTCTCTGTCCTGGATGTTTACTCATGTGAGGACCCAGGAGAGCAGCAGCTTAGAAGGGTCATGCCCCACGTCCGCCTGTGCTATACTCTGGGCGCTTACCTACCTACTTCCAAGTAACACATGGCAAACTAGAGAGAACGACCCACTGGAGCAAGCTGCTCATTCTGAGAAGTTTCTGGAGGACTTACGTGCTCCTCAGGAGGATGAACTTGTAAACCATTGGTAAAGAGCTGATCATACCCACACCCCTTACCTACAGTATCAATAGGATGATGAGAATTCAGTTACCATTCAACATTCTCACCCTGGTACTACCCAAAGCTGTCCACCACTCCACGCATGCCATAGTGACAAAGCTTACACACAAATCAAAAGGCATGTAGCCCATCGCGTCTCTGGCTAGTTTAGAAGCTCTGCTGGCTTTGGGGAGAATACAGAAGGTCAAAGCACATTTTGTTTCAATGATAAAGTCAGACTTTCCAATTCTGCAGTCCCTAACACTTGACAGTGGTAACATTATGACAGGCTCAGGAGCCAGGGTATCATCCAAGCTTAGGCTTACTAAAGAAGATTCCCTGTTTTCAAATCCAGCTGATCCCCAAATACAAGTTAAGTATCTCTGGAAGGCAAAACTTGCCCTCAGACACAGCATTTCAAATGCCACTTTGTTTTAATACACACTGGCAGCAAACAGGGTGATGTTCATCCCCAGTAAGGTCTGGGGATACAATAGTGCTCTGACACTTCCCACTGCTAGACTGCTTTGATCTGGATGGGCCTCTGGAGCTCCTTGTTGACAGGGGTGGGGGGGGGGGGCAGGGCTGTCGTTCTGAAGACAGTAAGGAGAAAGGACAGGAGAAGGAGAGCATCCCGGTGCTTACAGCACTCCGAAAGGAAGGTGCTGCCAGCACTAACCTTGTCTGTCCGGCAGTTGTTGAGACCTATGCTGTTCACTACAGCCACCTTTCCGTCCAGCGCCTGCTGCTCCCGCCTGAGCTGCTCCTTCATCTGGCGAGCTTCTTGGATTGCCTTGGTGACAGCATCATGGTCATTTAAATAACCTAGGGATGAGACACAACAGATGTACAAAATGCATGGGAGAGGGACAGGTGGACTTTGGCCATGGCCATTACTTCTTTGTGGGGGTGAGGGGGTGGGGGTGGGGGGGTGGGGGGGTAGGGGCGGGGGGATGGTGGCTAGGATCTGGCAGAACCTAGTGTCTTCATGAAATTCATCTGCAATAAATGAATGAGCGCACAATTGGGGATGACTGATTCACATAGTTATATATGAAAACACTGCCAAATACCCATAGTAAAAAACAAAAAACAGGCCGGGCGGTGGTGGCGCACGCCTTTAATCCCAGCACTCGGGAGGCAGAGGCAGGCAGATCTCTGTGAGTTCGAGGCCTGCCTGGGCTACCAAGTGAGTTCCAGAAAAGGCGCAAAGCTACACAGAGAAACCCTGTCTCGAAAAACCAAAAAAAACAAAAAACAAAAAACAACAACAGCAACAACAACAAAAAAACCCGCTTACACCATGTCTAGTTACTTCTAAATACAAATTTAAAGCAAAATTTTATCTAAAGTTTTAAGTCAACATTTGAGTGTCTTTAAGACCTAAGTGTCTTAAAGATTGAATTTATTTTGAACTGTTCTTGTATGCACTTGTGTGTATGTATGTGTAGGTGTATATGTATATGAGTGCAATGCCCACAGAGACCAGAAGAGGTCCTCTGATTCCCTAGAACTGGAGTCACACATGTCTGTGAACCATGTAATGTGGCTGCTGGGAACCAAACTTTGGCCCTCTGAGAAAGTAGTACATGCTCTTCACCACTGAACATTGAGTATTCCAAAGCTTAAAAATATGACTTTGTTTTACCCCCATGCAGAGGTCATGTGGATTCTATGGAAAGATTTGTGCATTGGTAATCACCACTATGATTACCAAGTGTCTCAGAACAGGTCAGAGTTCGTGGCTAGGACAATCAGGCCTGTTCCAGACAGATGGAATAAATCATTATTAGCTGACTGGTGGAAGCACGTTCCCCTCCTCTAAATCCACTTGCTGTGGAAATGAACTACAGGTGGCAGTGGTTTGCTGAGCATCTAAACTCTGAAGAGCCATGAAACTAGACTTCAAGCACAGAATGTCACCAGGAACCTGCAACTGGTAAGATATTGGGGGTACTGTTAACTCTAGTCTCAACTCACTCTTAATAAGACAGTCAAGTGGCCAGCTCAGATCTGAAACTCTCCAACTCAGGCTTGGTAAAGTGCTTGCTGACATAGTTTTAAAGGGTGGTGAGGGAGGGAGCTAAGGGGATTTTTGATCTCAACTGAACTGTTCCCGTTTATTTATTTGTTGTGCATTCTTGTGCAGAGTTGCATCATTTTAGGGTAGAAGAGAAATGAGAGAGAAAAAAGCCAGTGCATTTGCAAATATTTAAAGGATGGCTAATATTCTGTTTCCCTATCTTTTAACTGGGGCATAAAATGGCATAAGATGGATCTGTAATATGAAATTGCCCAGAAAAGGGACTTGTTTGTGACATGAGGCTAAATCTAACCAGATCCATTGGTGAGCTGTGACAGATGGAGGGACTGTGAGACAGAAGGCAGGCACTAATCACACATAAAATGACCGGCTTGCCTCAACATGTTCCACGAATTCCAGCAAACTTTACACCCTAATCCATTTTTAGAACAAAAAACATCTGGGCCATAAATCCTCTAATCTGCCAAAACACGCTATTAAATCCCACGATTTGTTGAAAAACACTAAGATTAAAGAAAGGAAATATAAAATGGCTAGCTGCCGTGCTACGAAAGTGTTATTAATACTCTTTCTTTGTGTCATTATGAATGTTCTGGTACTAAAGAGCCTTGTCTAATCATGTCAGATTACACACCCTCATTGCATAGCTCTTCTGTCTGACCCGCTGATTGCCAAAACACATCAAATATTTTCTTGCTGCTTAAAAATTCTACCAAGAAAAGGATGTGAGTTTGATAGTGTGACGATGGCTCCTCAGTGGTCCCTGGCTTTCCTCATCACAGACAAGTCCTGGTCTGGGCAAATTCTCAGGTCCCTGAGTATGTTTAAGATGAGGTCCTGCAAAGCAGGGATCTTGAGAGTGATAACTTTGCTTTCCAGAAGTAATCACTGGAATTGATCCAAACAACAAAATGCTGCTTCAAATATACACAATCTGAACTGGAAACAACTGTTTAGACCAAGGACTACTTAAGTGATTATCTGTTGCCAAAGATGGACCTGCTTACCATGCCACTATCCTCAGCATCCTGAACAATCTTCTCAACATATTATTCCCCAGTGCATTCTGAAACTCTGGGTGGGAATCCAGCCCTTCTATGATAAGCTTGGGTGTGTTTGTTTAAGCAGATCCTGAGAGGACCAGCCTGTTTGTCCTGGCCCCTGACCCCTGTCTCTCCTCAACCTGGCAATGTGTGTTTTTTATACTCTATTTAGTCTCTCTATGGTCTGTTTAGCTTCTCCAGAACACAAATATATTTGAAACGGTTTAGCACATGGTGTTGAATAAAAGCATGAATTCTTTAAGCTTTTTACAGACTGCCAAGATAGCACTGTGTAGGAAAACAGTTAATATGGATACAGGAGGAATGCAAACGATGGTGAAGGTGATTAACTGAAACCTGTGAGCAACAAAGGCCACTTCAATGCTGGGGAGTGTGGGTTCAGGCTCAAACAGGCGCTGGTTCTAAAATAAACATTGCTTTTAGAGAGCCCTGTGTTTCAGTAGCAATGCCGTGTCAGATTCTAAAATTGATATCTGCTCTGCTAAATCTTGAAGCCACTTATATGTTACAGAGTTCAACCACAGCATGGCTTTGTTCACTGTGTCTATACGCTGTTATCTTATCACACTCAGCTAATGTCTTCCTCTGCTGACTCTCCATATCAACCCATGCCCTTGCCTTGGATTCTAGGAAGAATGGTTGGGTATGATGCCAACCTTTCTGCCCTCACCCCGTCTCCTACCGTTCAAACTTCATTTCCATCACCTGTTTCACTGAAAATGGTAGCCTTCTTTCTAGTCATCAAAAATGCCCTAGACTCAAGTTCTAGATGTCTCTTGCTCCCCACTTATGTTTCTTATATTTAAATTATTTCTCTCCAACCTCAACTCTTAGTGTGAGGTTATCTCCTTCCTTCAACAAGCAAATAAAGTTTTTTCCCCAAACTTTATTTTTAAATGTCTCCCTCTCCCTTTCTAAATCAAGCTTCTCAAAGACGCTGCATGTATCCTCTCCTGTTCTCTCTTCACTGGCTGGAACCACCCTCCTTCTGCTGCTTCCCCTGTCCTCTGAGTTGCTGGATTTCAAAGCATCTTCCCTTCCCTGCAGAATGACCCCCCCAACAACCTGCCAGTGTGGGAGCTCCCTCCCTCCACACTGTCAGAACGTATGTGCCCCTGGACACCCTGACAGTGTGGGAGCTCCCTCCCTCCACACTCAGAACGTATGTTCCCCGCCCTACCACCATAACTTCTTTCCCTCCATATTTTTGACTCAATGTTTCTTCACCCATCCTTAAATTTTGGTTCAACTTCCCAATCAATAAGGGAAAAAAAATATGACCTACATTAGACAAGCCACAAAACCTTAGCTTGGTCACACACCAGCCCCTCAAGTTGTCTTACTTTTCTCTCAACTGCTTCATCGCTTAAATGTGGATGATACAACATTAGCAAACAGTGTCAAGATCCACTGAGTTAATCCAGTCTGCGGACATAACGAATGTCCCATGACAGCATTCACCGTCACTCTGTTTGCAAAATGGCCCGGGGAAGTGAGTGAAATCGGCAGACTGGATTTCAATGGATCTAGATTTCTATTTATGGGAAGTGTGATAGTTGACAAATTGTAACAATCTCTCTGGCTTCCATTTTTCTCAGCTGTAAAAGGAATGCAATGATGATGAGTGAGTAAGCGAAGACACATGTGAGGGAGAAGCCCTTGGCACGTGAGGAGGAGCTTCATCCCGATGACGGCCTTTACGTTTGCCCTCTCTGACCCCTCCTGGCACTCCCGTGGGAGGACTGGTCATGACAGTGAAAACTGTGAAGAATGGCATTTCATGGTTGGCATGGACATTCATGTGTGGGCGTGGGGTGTTATTCAGGAGAAGAGGGCTTGGCTGGCACACACAGCGCCCTGGGTTTGATCCCCAGCACGAAACAAATAAATAAACAGAAGTTCAATTAAATGCAAGCCTGTCTATTAGAGTTCAAAATGACAGACCAAAATGGCCATTTGATAAGTGATATTCTGCTTTTTTTGTTATTATTTGTTTTTTTTGTTTGCTTGTTTGCTTGTTTGTTTGTTGTCTACAAATTTAGGCAGTGATTACATCATAGCTAGGATCTACACATGTATAGAAGTTTAACAAACTCATAGGGGAAAAATTTGAGGGCTAAAGACAGTATGACTTCTAGTTAATATTTCAAATGACATAACTAATGCAAAAGAGTTGTGTCTAAAACTTTGTTAAATTCACCTCAGTTTGATTTTTTTCATATGTCTTGGTGTTTCACCTGCACTGCTATAAAACATGCTGAAAATTTCCTCCCTCCCTCTCTGCATCCTCTTCTCTCTGTCTCTCCTTCTCTGTCTGTGTCTCTGTCTTGCTGTCTTTTGTGCATGTGCGTGTGTGTAAGTGTGTGTGTGTGTGTGTGTGTGTGTGTGTGTGTGTGTGTGTGTGTTTCCACCCTACTCACTTTCATGAGCAGAGAAGAAGCAACAAATTGGAAAGGCTTACTGTAGAAAAGGGAAAGTTCTGAAGGGAAGGAATCAGTCAGGGCTACCATACAGGAAAGAAAGGAGCAGCCTTATCTCAGTGACAAGCAGGTCTTTTGTGGACAGTTTTAAGGATCTGGAGGTGAAATCACTGTGAGTTTTTGCTAAGCCCTAAATCCAGTGACTAGTGTTCTAACACAGGGAGAGGGAAAGGAGCAGACCACATATATATGTACAGATGAAGGCAAAGACCACAGTTCTATGTGTGGAAAGTGAGGTATGCCAAGGACAGTCAGCAGACACCATGGAGACTCACTGACTTTGGACCCAGCCTGCAAAACAGGAAGAAGGTGAACTGATTTCAAGCTACAGAGTTTATGGCTATGCCTTTTTGGCAGTGTGGCACACCAATATATTACCTCTGTCTTTTTTAACTGTGTGTATGTGCGTGTGCGTGCGTGTGTGTGTATGCATGTGAACTACTGGGTGACCATGTGTATGAAAGCCAGTGATCAACTTCAGGGTCATTTTAGGTGCCATCTACCTTAGATTTTAAGACACGGTCTGCCATAGGCCTGGAGCACGTTAGAAGGCTAAGCTGGTTAAGCATGTTCCAGGGACATGGGTCTTCATGCTTACAAGTTAGACACTTTACTGGCTGAACTATTTCCCTAGCCCACCACCTATTTTCTTAATTGTTTCTCTAAGAACTGAGAGATTATCCCATATACCATATACACAAAAACAAAAACAAACAACTGTTGTCAGCTTCAGACCCTAGTATTCAGATATTTTCCCACCAGGCTCCTCTACCTGCATACCCCATGAGGCCTGAAATGCAGCCTGTGTATCTCAGAACTCATTATTCATCTCCTGCCTCAGGCTGTCCTTTCTACATCCCACAAACTTCCCAGTTGCCTATCCCATCACATGGATGTCATCTAAGATTAGATTCTTTACCTTCCCTAGATAACAGGCAGTCAAGTCTCATTGTTGTGTGTTCATTCCTCAGCTCTTAAATTTACCTCCCCAAGCCGCATGGTCCCCGTTTTCACTGAAGTTACCCCATCTGTCACTTAGGCTACTCCTATCCTTACTGTTTCATTGTCTTCACAGTTACGTCCTCAGTCTGTCTTTCCTCTGCTTCCAGACAAACTATTTGGATATGAAAACCTCTGTCTAAAAACTCATCTCTTGGCACCCTCATGCTTAAAGTAGCATGTCATGAAATGACCATCTGTCATGGTTTGTAACCACAGAAGTACTGAAGTAAAGCTAACTGTCTTCAGGTTATGTGCCTTGAGACTCTTCAAGAGATAATGCCAACCTCCAGCCTTGCCTGTGCACACTATAACTTTCAAAAGTCTTTAATGTTTCTCCCAAAGCATGGTTCTGGGATGAGCCCAAGAGCTCTAACAGGGTCTAAAGCCTCTCGGTGTTGTCAAACATGTGGTCCTCCCGTGCCCCTTGTGTCTATCTCTCACGAGTTCTGTATGAGTTTCAAAGGGAGGTCACCCCAGTCCCAAGACTTTCCTGCTTCCTGTCTCCACAAGTTCCTCATTTGCTGAAGTGTCCTCTCTTTCTGCCATGTTTGGGAATTTATTCAGGCATTATTCAGTCTGTGAGGACCTCTCTGACATAGACCAGACATGCTCTAGGCCAGTTCTGTGCAGCCTGCTTATCTACTGCTTTGAAGTCTTGTAAAGGCTTTATCACACAGGTCTGCATTTCCTAAGCATGTTGTTTCGGCTTGTCAGTTCACAAACTACTTGAGGGCATTTAAAAATATTTTATTCTAATTCTCTCTCTCTCTCTCTCTCTCTCTCTCTCTCTCTCTCTCTCTGTGTGTGTGTGTGTGTGTGTGTGTGTGTGTGTGTGTGCATATGCGTGAGTGCAGGTGTCCTCAGAAGACAGAAGAGGGCATTGGATCTCCTGGAACTGCAGTTACAGGCTTATGTGAGTCTTCTGATGTGGGTGCTGGGAATGGAAATCAGGTCCTCTGCTAGAGCAGCAAATGCTCCTAACCACTGGGCCACCTCTCCAGCCCCAAGTGCATGTGTTTTCAGTGTTACTTTTCATCCCCTTGTCTCATCACAAGACTATTGTGAAGGAATATGTACATATTCCTGTGAGCACCTGCCTGTCTATAATTCCAAGTTCATGTCAATGGAAGGCTTCACTGCATGGCACAGAACCGAGCAGATGATACCAAGACAAGACAAATTCCTACTTGTTATATATACGTTTTGTGTAAAACATTTTCATTTATTAAAATTACATTTGTTTAGCGTGTGTGTGTCTGTGTGTGTGTCTGTGTGTGTGTGTGTGTGTGTGTGTACACATACACATTTGAGTATCACAGCACATAGGTAGGGTTTGAAGATAACCCATGCAGTCAGTTCTCGCCTTTCACCATATGGGTCATATGGGTCCCAGGAACTGAACTCAAGTCTTCAGGCTTATGGGGAATTCCTTTGTACCCTCTGAGCCATCTCACTGATCCCATAAAACATTCTAGTTAGAAATAAAAGTTGGACTTTCAGTTATTAAATATCAGCACCCAAATACACAATATTCATTTCTTCATCTGAGAAAGTCAGAATGAAATCATAGACATGACAACAATTTGTAAACTATGAAGTGCCATGTAAATGTAAGCTATTTTAAGATGTGGTAGGACGACACAGTTCACTTCCTAATGAAGCAGTGGCTTTCTGTGGATTGTAATATTCTCACTTAGTCACTGATCACAACATGCACTTTGTCTCATCATATCCTCTCTGTAGGTTTTTCCCATTAAAAAAGTAAAGTAATATCCAGGCACAGTGATTCATGGCCATAATCCCAGCACTCAGAAGGGAGGCAGAAGGTGATGATCTGGGGTTTGAGGTCAGCCTGGGCAATGTTGCTAATGCAATTAATGCACTTGAACATAATTCCTTCTTCTTTGTTTAGGTCAGCCTGTGCCTATCAAGACAACATAAGTACGGTTGTAGTTTTTGTGGGCCTCTGAGGAACCTAAGGTGAAAAATAACATGTTCTAACATGAAACCAAGTTATACTAGGTCAGTACATGCTGCTTCTGTTTGTTTCTCATGGTTTGAAAATGCATGCCTTAGAAAGGTGTTTTGTAAATGTTTTACCTTTTTCTTTCTTTCCCTCCCTCCCTCCCTTCCTTCCTTCCTTCCTTCCTTCCTTCCCTTCTTCTCTCTCTTTTTCTTTCTTTCTTTCTTTCTTTCTTTCTTTCTTTCTTTCTTTCTTTCTTTCTTTCTTTCTTTCT